>OMNV01007614.1:35289-54073 GCA_900303265.1 Brotula barbata
ACTTTAAGGCCTAATTACTCACAATTACATCAACTGCTCAAGAGAATCAGCAGAAAACAACCGTGCCAACAGCCAGCTGCAGCCTGGCGCTCGTTTCTTCCTTTCCCAGACGTTACCAGTTAAACCAGCCGGATTTAGACAAAAAGAAGGCTCGTGCACCTTTTGAGGCATTTCCCTGGTACGATGCCGCTGTTTGGCTGAGGTATGCATCGTTTACGCCTTGGCTCGCTTTCAAAATGGACGATGTTCAGGCTACAGAAGTTGACTCGTGAGTGGCAGCCAATGAGAGGGAAGGAAATCCCATTTAGATGTGATAAATAAATGACAGGACTTATGTATTATGAATTGCATGAATTGTTAATGGCCAGCCGGTGACTGATTTATAACCTTTCATGCCTTGTGCAAGAGATGTGATTGCGAGCTAATGAATAAATGACAGTGGGCACAAATGAAACTTTCTCCAGATTGCTGTGCACCTGGAACTGAAACGCAGACCGAGCACATGCATATAACTGAATTTAAAAGTGACAGCTTGATGCGGGCTTTACGAATGGCCTCTTTTTACGCTCATAAAACTACATCCCCTGCCCTCTTTGCATTGAATTCTGTATGCGAGCATGCAAAGAAAAAATTCCTGCACAGGCAACGAACCCTGAATTCATCACAAGGTCATAATGGCCACTGCTTTCTGCCAGCCGCAGAAAAAACAAAATGGCTCCAAACGGCTTCTGCCTCCACCGATCATCCGCTGAATATGAATGTATTCAATACCCCAAGGACGCACACACTTTTCTCCATGTGTACCGTATGCATGTGTGTAGGCTGTATGACTGAGTGGGAAATGAGTCTGACCGTATGGGGATGGACGTGTACGTGCTGTGCGTGTGTGGTTAGTTGGTGGGATGAAGTTGCTGACGTGGAGTTGCCACCTCGTTCACCTCCGCCTCCTCTCGTGGTTTGATAAGTGCCTTCATCCAGGATCCCTCGGGGTCCACCGTGGCCCCCGGGGTGCCCGGTTGCCCTCGCTGGCCTGATTGTTCAGCAGCTCCGTGCGTCGATTGACAAGCCGCACTCGGTGTCTAGATTTGCCGTCGGTATTGATAGCTGGCCACCAATCTATAATTTATTCATTCATTTACTTGAAAGCCTCTTGTCCGAGCGAGTACGCTGCTGCGACTGTGCCGCGGCCACGCCAACACACAAACGCAAACGAGGGAAAAAGCACATACACAGCTCGCCTTACCTTAATCATTTGTTGTTGTCGGTAAACAAGCTGCAAACCGCACACACAGGCACAAAGATATACACAAATTTAGATGTCTGCGGTCAGACCAAGTTAAAAAGAGAAACAAGACTTTTATCTCTTGAATTTAGAGGACAAAAATGTAAAACTGTACTAAACTAGACATTTTGGACTTTTTTTATTGTTTCTCCACCCGAGGACTTGGCTTCAGGATCTTACTGACTTAAGACAGCTGATATGGCTGATCAGCTGTGCAGAAATATGCAGCTGCAGTGCACAAAAGGACAGCAAATGAAAACTCCTCAATAGAGGCACAGTATTGAAATAATTAGGTGATTAAGGGCAACAGTAATGCAATTAATGCAATTTCTACATGATCAAAGATGACGTGTGTCATGTTTAGCTCCCATTTTCCTTTAATTTTGCTGATAGTGAATTGTTTTTCTTGTATGTTAATGAAAAGACAAAGGACTGTTCTTCCTCCTACACTGGATGGACTACAGTACTTCAAAATCGCAACAGTATTGATAGAGTACATCTCCATCAGTATAGATATGTGCGTCATTGATTATTTGAGCACAGACCTGATATACAGACCTGTTTTATCTATGAACCTTTGGCCATTAGTGGTTCAGTATAGCTATGATACCAATTAGCATCATTCTGCTTCCATCGTCTGGAATCTGCCTGTTACTATGTTACATGTTGTGTTTCTTTATTTCAAGTCAAGTTCAGGTTTATTTTTTACAGGCAAGTATCACATACAGTTTCCAAGCCAGTGGAAAAATTCACTGACTGAAAAAAAAGGCAACCAACAACTATGAGTAAAAAATAGAGAAAACCTTGGAGGTGGAGACAGAAAATGAGAGGGAAATATCCTGCAACAAAGGTCCCCGGCCAGAACCAAACTGTCAGGACGTGACAGGGACTCAAGCGCAGACAGAACGTGAAATAAATCAAAGTTTATTGTGGCCAAAATCAAGTCCAAAAGACAGTCAGGGAACAGGCAGGGATCAAAACCAGGCAGAGGTACAAAATCACAATCCAACACTCGGGAGACAGGAAACAGGCAAAGTCGCAACACAACAAGCTGGCAGAGTCAGAAAAGCTCGTAGTGCCGGCAGAGAAAACTCAACTGAGATGAGCTCGCGACAAACGGAATAAAATGACGGGCTTTAGATACGCAGACAAATGAACAAATGGAAGAACTGTGAGGTAAACAGATAATAAGAGGGGGAGTGGTAAACACAAAAACAAAGAGCAAACCAAACATACTAACACAGGATAACAGGAAACAGAGCCGGCTAACATGGCAGCCCTGACAGGAACAGCAGCGTGGCCATTTCACACATCGTATGTGTCTTAAACGCTGAACCACTAGAGGCCTCTGGCCCCCGGAGCCTTGAAATAAGATCCGCCAACAACGGGAGGAACAGTCTGATGCTTTCTGACGTGCAGCTGAGTATGTTGAGGAAACACCAGCGAGCTGTACCAATTATATTATTCAGGAGTCATAAAATTTTGATCTTCACGTCAATCCAGATGTTTTTTTTAACAGTATATGGCATTAACTCTTAAACAGGACTCTGCACCCACAAAAACAGTAGATTAAGCCTCAACCCGGAAGACAAGATACTAAGTGTCTTGGCCCTCGCAGCGATCTGGGAAAGAGACGCAATATAACGAGCACCACCCGCCTGTAGGAGGCCGACAGTTGAACCTACGACCCCTGCAGCTGTAAACAGGCCGCAGAGGGGAGGACATTTGTTTGGTTCTCGTTCCGGTGCCGGTTTAAAAACACCGACGCTTGACCACGATCGCGCAGTCGGTGTAAGTTGCGGAGGAGCTGCTGGCCTCGGCCGGCGGCGTCGTAAACAGGCGAGCCGTGACTGATGGTGTTCGTTCGGATCAGCGTTTTCCCATGCCGAGCAGAAAAAGGCCAATCCTGGGGAAATGTAGCCGCATTAGGGAGATAAAGGCAGAGAGGCAAAGGACAGTTCTTTAGCCTAATGACAGATCCATATCTCGCCAGATCCCCCATCTCCCCGGCAAGTGGCTTTGTTTTATCACTCAGCTGGCTATTTTAATTAAGGATTTGTCACATCCCGTTAGCCAAAATTAGACAATAGCTTTTGATCTCGGAGTATAGCGCGCAGCAGTTAATTACATCCATATTATTATTGGGTAATATCACATAGAGGAATGACCCAAACAAACGCCCACTCAGTGTCATTTCCATTTTGGGTGTAACATCCATGATTATGCCCAAGGTGATGTTTTTGAAGAGGAAATGCTTCCATGACTAATTTGGCAGCTTGGAACTTCTGGAAATGAGTGAAAAGCCCACAGCAGATTGATTGAAGGGCCGCTATGTTCCGAGGCTATTATTCCATTACAGCTTGAAACAAAACAGCCCTGCAGGTGAGCCAGTTCTGATTTCAAGCAAGCTACTTTCGTTTGATTTGATTCAAGAACCGCAAGATGGTTCTCCGAGCTCAGCCAGGAACGCTGTGGATAAAAACACGAGCAGCTTGGCAATGTTGATTCTTAAAAACATTCAGATGACATTAAATGACATAAACATTCAGCGAGGAACATCAAAAATGGCCATAGACGCAGTAAGAACTAGAGAGTGTGATTGTATTTTAATCCGTATACCGAACAGTTGCACAGACTACTTGAGTAGGAAAGAGGTAGAATTAAACAAACGTTCAACGTTAAGTTTAATTTGATATAAATGCAAACCACATCTCCGCACACATTGACCTACTTGCATTTTACTACACATATGGACAGACAGTCTAAGTATGAGAAGAAGACACTTAACCTTGAATGAACTCCATTCAGCTGGTAGCATCTATTTGCTCTTTTTTTTTTTCTGTGTGTTTGAGTCCACAAATTCAGTACATTCCTCCGAAGCTCTTACTAGCTGCTGATAGAGAACCGTGGCATCTGGCAACATTACGGAGGGACCGAGCTGAGGTGTGGGAGAGAGGGAGAAGGACGTTCAGCCTGTAGCAGCTGCAGATTCAGACGTCATTCTCAGGAGTTGATGGAGACCAAAAAACAACTCCAAGGAGAATAAAAAAACCGACTCACGCTCATCAGCTGACCAGACGCACAACTCCACTGAGTTGTTAAATTGTTGGATATCTGTGTTGGCAGCTGTTAGACACATGTTAGCACGAACAACTCGATAAGCTAAGTGCATGTATATGGAGGCTTTGTGTGAAATCTTAAGCCTCTTCCACATTGAGATTGTGGAATTTTGGCAGAACACTTGTTAGGACTATTACACTGCCAGATTATTGTGTATTGTGTGTGCATTCACAGACAACCCAGCATCCTGGAGAAGTCCAGCCAAAACTAAAAGGGGCATATTTATTAAAAACCCTCTGCACATCGCCCCCAGGGACGACTTGATAAGACTTGGACGTCCCCAGGCTTAAAAACAGCTCAGCCCAGCAATATCTAAAGAATTTCTGCTCCTCTCAGTGGCATTTATACCTTGTGATGGTCTTCAGATTAACAAAATTATAATCTCAGCCAACACTCCGCATGCCTTTAAAGATAAATATGGAGCATATCTTCAGTCCCAAAACACTTGAATGAAGCTTTTAAAACTTGATTTAAAGATGAGCTTGAACTTTGGAGGACACACTCAGTGAGTCGGACTGTCAGCCGTCCTCCATGTAGAGTTCTGTTTGATCTATTTATACTCGGAGTTTCAAACCAACAAAACTAAATAAATACTGAATACTGAAGTTGCTGGGATTTTTACTGCTTGCAACGGCATATTGAAAACATTTCTTATTGTAGAGTTCATTTTGTAAGCAGTAACAAATCTAGTGATGTAAAAGTCTTGGTTTTACTTCAAATATGTAGTCAGGTACGAGGCATGATTTGGAAAAATACTTCTAGCCCACGAAAGTACAAAGTCCCCTAAACATCCTTAAGTATTTAAGTGAAGTATTTTTACTTGTTACTTAGCAGCACCGTTTTTACAGCAGTAATCCTCTCGTCAGAGCGATGCATTGTAAAGCATCTATTCTTGTACATGTGGCACAAAGGCGGTATAACGGAGTAATAAAAACGCCGTGCATTAGTCATGGAAATGCCACCAAACGGCAGAATGTAAATCTGAAGGAAGTGCGAGTATGTCAGGATGTCCACAGCGTTGTTGATAGATCTGCTATTCTCGGTGTTAAAAGTCTCCACGCTGCAGCAGGCTTATTGTCAATGACCAGGAGACACGTATCGATCCACCCACCGCACACACCGAGGAAGGCTGTCAGGCAGAAAAATACCTGTGAACATACGAATGCGTACACACGCCTGTGAGGCAAAAACACACACGAGTGCACAAAGGAAATTTGGCAGGTAGTTGGGCGAAAACACACACAAACACACACACACACACACACACACACGCTGGGCAAAGTTGGCAGCTAGTGGTGCAGAAATGCACACACACACACACACACACACACACACATGCTCACACTGTTACAGAACAAAGCCCTCCAAACATCTGCTCTCCCAGCAGCCTGACCTGACTCGCTGAGTAAATCTCAGTCCTGTGTTGTCTCTCAGCCTCCAGGGACAATGTTTGCTGCCGCTGAGGCCTCAGGTGAGCTGGGACAAATGAATGATGCTGAGCTGCAGGATAGAGATTTAATCTCAGGGCTTTTCAGCATGCCACTCTGGGTAAATAGGACTGTAGGAAGCAGTTTGGATGAGTTTGCCTGCAGAAGAAACTGAAGGTTAAAGAAACATGTCCTCGCTGCTGTCTGTAGGACGGCTCCGTGGTAGCTGCTGCAGCTCTGACAGTGAGGACAGGACGGCCTGTGGCTTTTCAGCAGATGAACAAAATCAACCAAAATAGGATCCAGGTGGGGCTGGATACGGTGGCTTGGTGCCTTACGGTAAGAGCATCCCTGGTTTCGAGTCGAGGACCGACCGTGCTGCTTTCTGTGTGGAGTTTGAGTGTTCTTGCTGTGTCTGCGTGGGTTTTCTCTGGGCACTCCAGAGACGTGCAGTTTAGGTGAATGTAAAGCGGCCATAGGCGTGAACGGGAGTGTTATTGACTTGTCTGTCTCTGTGTGTCAGCGCAGTGATAGACAGGTGACCTGACCTTGGTGAACCCTACTCAATGACCGATAGGTTCCAGCCCCACCGTGACCCTGACATGGATAAGCAGTATAGATCATGGATTGATAGATAGATGGATAATGGATGAATGGGTGACACTTGGGAAATAAAGACAAACAAATGGCACCTACCAACCAGAGTTTACAGAATTTCCTATTATAGAAATCGCATTTTCATCAGGATTTTGTTGTTTTTGTTTGACCTTTGCAAGACAAATCTCCACAGCAAAGTTGTCTGTCTACAGAAAATATCCGTCAATCATGACATCAATGAATTCAGGTGTTTCCTCTATGACTGCAGTCCTCTGTGCCATCCAGTAGATGAGGATTAATGTGTTGTTTTTTAGATACAGAGCTGTCAGTCTCTGGGAGTCTCTAAGTGGGTCTGACAGACCAGATCTCTGCCAGACTTTGTGACCAACTTGCCAATTTCACAACAATGGCCTAATAAAAGGAGTGAAAGTGTGGATTATAGGGAGGAGGGTAACACTAGGTTGTGGAGTTTGAGACTACGGAGTGACTCATTCCTCTACATGATTGTAAAAATATCTTTTGTGTTTCTTATGATTACTTGCCCTGGGTGTTTGGCTTTCGCTCGACAGATTGATGCATATACTGACTTTTTCACCAGAATGCTGTTTCTACATGAGTGAGCGCAATGTGTGACATCACAAATTGTGCAATCACTCAAAGTGGTCTGTCTGCCAACATGAAACACGGTGTTGATATCTGCTTTTAAATGATATATGTGGTTTGTGTAAGGCTGAGCGAATCACCCATCCTGGACAATACATAAGTCATGAACTCAGATGTAACACGAGCTACATTGGATCAACGTTAGATCCCAGTGTTTTGAGATAACCAAGATTAAGGTTTTTTTTTTTCAGAATAAAATTTGCTGGATATGGAGTGACAGTGCAACAGGAGATAATGGGATGGATGTGATTTTTAAAAATGACAAAAACCTGTTAAAAGATATGCTAATTACTAATTTAATCAGGTGAGATAAAAAATCAGGCATCCCTCCATGGGTCCTATCAAACATCACCTCATATCACAGGGTATGAAAGAACAAAACAAAACAAAAATCAAGATCACACGATCGTACAGACAAACAGAGATGTCATCCTGTGATATTTTCTGATTAGTACTTTTTCAATTGTCCACCTGCTGACAAGGGACGGTCTTCACATTTTTAGTTTTTCACCATATTTTCCACGATATTACCAGCTTCAAAGTTAGAGTAACATCCACAATAATCCGTGAGCGATCGTCAACCGGGCCAAGAGAGACTTCCGGTACGAGGTGAAGAGAGACGTTATAGATGTTCCTTAGTCTTGAAGTCTGCTCACAGTGGAGAAACTTTTCCTCACACTTCCTTCATCAGCTGAGAGTGTGGTACACATTTGGCCTGTGAAATCCACTCAAACACATTTTGAATTAAAATGGATGTTGATTGACTTAAGGTTGTTTTTCTCGACTCCAGGAAAGCAGATTTTCAGAGGAAGAAGCTCTGACAGCAGTGATGCCTGCTGTGTTATTGTCCCTGGTGGGGTTCTCACCCGGCAAACCAGCTGCCAGTTTTCGCAGACACTTCTGTTCTGATCCACTTTAAAACTAGGGCATTTCTTCATATTTAACATGATTTTAGATACAGTGATAATATATCATCTGACTGAAAGATCAGAGGGGCAGGTGGCCTTTTCAGAAATAACTGTCATGACCAGATGGTATGGCCATGCATTAGAAAAGAGAAAATGATAGAGGAACGGACTGGACTCTGGATCGTGGTGGATTTCTCCATATAAATACTATTATTATATTATTTGATACAAGTGGGAATGGTAAGGGGAAAGAAGCCACGATGACCTCCCTCAGCGTCAGAGGCTGCGTCTCCCGGCTCTCTGATGAGCTGAGATTGACATCAGTTGTGATAACAGCTGCAGGTGTTGACACGTGTGCAGTCTCCAGGCCTCACTCGCGTATTTTATGCTACACGCTCGGTGTGAAAGTGTGATTAAACGACGATGCACAGATAGATAAAAAATTCTGGGGTTAGTTGGTGACAGTACTGACAACAAACAGAGATGAAAAAATAGAACAGAAGAAATGGACGAACATGTGCTGCAGCACATGCACAGTGAGCTGAAACGCTTGAAACTAGAGGGTTAACTCATTGGAATGCATAATTCTGAACAAGCCTCATAAATGTATGATTTTTAATAAAATACTCACCTAAAGAGAAAGAAATGACTATAAGTAACCATATTTTTCCTGTATATATCACAGAAACACATTAAAGATACATCAAGACTCACTGTTGCATGCTGCTGAGCCAGCATCTTCTAAGATACACATTAGTGAATACTGCACGTTCCTCACTATTTTTGTGACTGTGCAGCAAATCTCGTGTGCTCCTGTCAAAGCAGATATTTTTGTCTATCAGGTCCAAGTTTGTAATCAGGTTTGAACTAAATCGCACCTGTTTACAGTCTGTCGTGGCTTACATAAATAAGAATAATACTAATAATGATAATAACAATTACTCCAGCATTATGATCCTGTCTCAGAATGTTAAGATTAAAGTCCTGCACCAAATTCTGCCAAGTTTTGTCACAATTCAGTTCCTTAATAATGAGGTCAGCAAAATAATGACATGCCAATCGTGTTATCTGAATAACGACATCAGACGATGAGATTCCTCGCCTTGACGTTGTCTACGTTATGTTCAGAGCTCAGTGGGTTTCTGCAAAGTATCTGCAGCCATTTATGAAATAACAAAATACTTTTTACCATATCAACCCCTGATTCAAAATAACTTTATTAACAAGCCCTGATAAATGCAGCAGCCCTGCCTGAATGGTGACAACCCCCTAACGTAACCACCTTTAATTTATTTTGTCTGTTTTTCATTACACTGTCAGCTTTAGTTTACTTTGTTTTATTTTATGTTATTTCACGGTAACATGGTGTGATTTTAGATTGCGCTGTACGCTTGTAACAGCTGTAACAGCTGTAATGAGCTCGTCCTCCACTGTTTTGCCACGTCTGCTCGTGTCCCATCGCAATTTTGTCATTGGCTGTTGCAGCTGAATCGTCATTGGCAGATGGGCCCAAATTTAATTAGTTTGAACTTGAAGGCAGCGAAAGGCGGATAATGTAAAACGAGGTGGTAGAATTGCCACCGCAAGGTTGAGTGCAATGATAAAGATAACAAATTTACGGCTGTTTACGTGTGACCGTCCATGTGTGCGTGTTTAATGACCAGAACTGTGTATGTGTCATGTGCGTTTTCCATCATAAACAAATAAATCTGATCTGATCCACGGAGCCAACTGCGATATTACCTCCCAGTCATGTAAAACCCTGCTTTCCAGGTTTCAGGTAGAATGATTTCAGTGGACGGTCTGAAACACTGACTCATCTGTCCGGGGGGAAACGGCGTATCACATGTGACGTTCCAGTAAAATGGGTGTCATTCCCCATTACTGTAGAGCCTCACAGAGCTGGAGTTACGAGCTACAACGCATTGAACTCTAAAAATGTTAAATATCTGCGTTTGTATTTATGGAACCGGTGCAGAAGTGTGTTTTCATGGTAAACCCACTCGCTGCAATGTTTTATTCAGAGTGAGCCAAGGAGAGCAACTCTGTTCCCGAGCCAACAACTCCTACACCTAAAAAGAGAGAGAGAGAGAGAGTGAGAGAGTGAAAGGAGTAGGAGGGCGGACCAACTTGGACCTCTCTGTGTGGAGTGTGCATGTTTCCCCTGTGTGTGCGTGGGTTTCCTCAGGGCGCCCTCGTTTCCTCCCACCTCCAAATACATGTAGCCCAGGCGAATTGCAATCTCTAAATTGCCCGTAGGTGTGAATGAGAGTGTGATTGAGTTGTCTGTCTTAGCCCTGTGATAGACTGGAGACCTTATTTAGCTTTTTTTTAATATAATAACTACTTTTATTGGTGAAAGTAAACATATTTTACTACTGCTACTTGTGATCGTTTTCAGATTAACAAAATTGTAATCTCAGTCCACAGTCCACATGTCTGTAAGGAGAAAAATGGAGCATATCTTCAGTTCCCAGTCACCTGATTTAAAAATGAGCTTGGACTTTGGAGGACACCTTTAATGACTTGTATTTTTTCTTTACACCACTGATCAATAAGAATAAGATGATCCCATTATCATCATCATCATAGTATATTCAATGCAAGGAGTAGAAGTCACAGAACAAAGGCTGGAGACAGTGGGTGGACTTTACTGTCCTCGAACTGTGAAATGATGACATGAGGGGAAGAACAAGATGGATGGAGACAGATGGGACACATTTTTTTCTATCTCTGCTCTGACGTTTGCTTCACCTCCCTGTCTCTCATAAACCATTTACAGAGGAGGACATTTTACATATTTGTTCTAATTAGAAAATTTTCTGTCCTTCATTGTTTAAATGCCAGTAGTGCAGCCAAAAGCTCCAGATTAGAGATTTGCTGTGCAGGCTCAGTTGTATCTCAGATTAACTTGTGACTTAAAGTCATTGAACACTTAAGCTCCCAATATTCCTTTTCGTGGCCTCAGACAACGTTGCATATTCTCCACTTTTGTGTTTCAGTGTTCAACAAAGATGTATTGAAACTTCATAATGAGAAAGAAATGTTTGTGTGGGCTCAAGGTCCCACCAAACCGAGGGGTCTTTTTGTGCTCACTTTGCTTTAGCTCAGCATTTTGTTCCATATCTTCAATCTAATAAGATTATGCACCAACTTGGCTTTACTAAAGGCTCAGTGTTGGTCTAGATTCATTTAACTGTGCCCGCGTGTATGCAGGTTGGCTGCCACGCTGTCCTTGCTTTCATTTCTGGTATTGATTATGCAATTCTTCTAAAATTACAAAAATGTGTTTTTTAACATGCAGTGCATACAACAATGGTCGAAGTCTTTGAGTGATATTAGAGCGGCTGCTGCTGATTCCCTCTCTTTTGCAGTGTCAGCATATAAAGGAGGGCTCGCCTCCACTGATGCCCATCTTGGTTTACTCTGCTCAGTGAAAAGTACTTTTTAAAGTCTTCAGGATGCAGCGCGTACCAGGGATTATTTATGTTTGAAGCCCCCATTGCCATCTGGTTGATGTAGCATCTAATCCTACAGAATGACAGGATGCAAGTGTGTATGTGAGCAACACAACCTGAGTAGTAAAAGTGTGCTGACATATACGTGGAGTTAAGGTGCACAGTTCCACTTCACGTCTAAACCCCATCCTTCTCATAAAACCCCCAAACACACGCAGCTTTCCCTCCTTCTTAAACTTCCTGCAGCCTTCTAAAGTTTGATGTCTCCAACTAAATCCTGCTGTGTAATCTCCTTCAGTCCAGGAAGTCTGGGTTTAAATTATTGTGTTAAGTCCATCTATTTGGAAAGAAAATCTAATTTGGAGGGGCTGTTTGCCTAATATCAAGTATTCATATAACGCCGTGCTGTCTGAACTCCCTGTAGACATTTTGTCAAAACAAAACTTGGATTATTCCGCAGGAGTTGTTAAGAAAATGACATAATGTGTCTGTTTCGTAGCTCTCAACAAGCCGGAGCTGCTTTCCTCAGCTGTTTACCATAAAGATGGGACGGTAGATCAGATGGAATTGACAAGGCAAATTTAGAAATCCACTCACTGTGTGTTTGGCGGGTCCACGGAATTCACTGTGGTTCCATCCGGAGCCGAGCGGGGCAGATAATGGACAGAAATATATACAGTGCATGTGTTTTGGGGGCGGGAATGAACCTCTCCAGCAGATGTTGTTGTTCTCTGCTGAAGCTTTTCATCTGTGGAGAAGTTTTCAAATGAACTCCTGTCATTTTTCTGTCTCCCACCTGTTCTCCGCCCGCTTGCCTGCCTGCTCGTGGCCCAGTTGTCCAGCATATCAAGCGGAGAGACATCATCCTGAAGAGGGAGCTGGGCGAAGGAGCGTTTGGTAAAGTGTTCCTGGCAGAGTGCTACAACCTCAGCCCCACCAAGGACAAGATGCTGGTGGCTGTCAAGGTACATCTTTACTGTGTGTGTAGGTGTGTATGGGGTGTACATATAGACATACTGTACTATGCGAGTCAGCAAAGTCAGTCAAATAATGAAGCCTCCTGGGCTGATATGAACATTTCTACCCTGCATCTTAAATTCCATCTATCCATTTATTTTCTGCCGCTTATCTGCGTCCGGGTCGCGGTGGCAGCAGACTGAGCAGTTCAGCACTCAAGTCCCCGGCCAGGTCCTCTAACTCATCCTGGGGGATCCTGAGGCGTTCCAAGGCCAGCTATGAACGCGCATCTTAATTTATTGGCGCAAATCAACATTTATTTTGAATAATTCGAATTTAAATCATCGGTTTTGTACACAAAAATACATACAGTAACAGATGTGATTATTTAGAGGTACAATACTTAATAAGGGTGTGAAGTGTATTCTTCCCACCCAGCGGATAACAAACTGGTTCATTTGAACAATGTATGTATCGTCCTTAACTTTTCTAACCAGGCTGATCAAAAATATGATAAATTTGGGACTGTACCTTAAAAATGACAGCAGCGTATAGTACTGTGAACGTATTTACCACTTAGGAATATTCATTCATACTGGCCCACTATCTGTGTGTATAACTTTATTCACTTAGAAATGTTCCTGCCAAAATTGTTTTGTTCTCTTTCCAGACAAATTTCGGAGGTTTTGGCACCAAGAAAGCGAGTGATCCGCCCACTTTTGGGCTCAGCATTCAGACCAACAGACCATTATAGTACACATCAGGATACTCTACGATGTGCTGAATATTTACAAAGTTGACCACCCTATATTGGTATTTTGTAAAAAGCACATTTGGGACACACGGCTCCCATCGCTCCAACATGTATTTTCTTCGGCTGTATAGTTTCTGCAGGCAGTCATTCTTGACATTATTGTTAATTCAAAGAACTCGATGATTTTTCCTGGAAAGATTTGTCAAAATGTTCAGAACTGTAAATGGATTCCCTTTAAAGAACAGGTATTACAGGCTGAAACAGAGTCGTGTTATATCTAAGTGACAGAAGTGGGCTAAGTGGACATTTACCAAAATGAAAATGTCAGAGTGATGAGGTTTAGCGAGGGGCTTTGTCTGTTGCCTGGAGCGCCTACGAGACATACGGTGTGTAAAGGTGAGGCAGCTCTGGTTGATGGGTGTCTCAGTCAGAGGACACCCACACACACACACACACACACACACACGGCCCAAGGTCAGCCAAGGAACCAGTAATTAGTATTAAAGTGGGATATTGACTTGGCAGGTGTTGGTTACATGTGACTTCATCACCCCAGTGCACTCTGAGGGCTGCTGCTCAAACTTTTCACACACTACAACTGTGCGAATGTGAACCCGGGCAACGCTGAATAAGAAGGCGCAAACTCGGCAAAAGAACTCAGGATGAAATTACAGTAAGAACGCCCACCCCACCTCAACTTCTGGAGAAGTTAGCGGACGAGCTGAGATGAGGATGATGGAGTGTGTGGTTCTCAGGGATGAAACCAGAGAAAAGGATCAGTTTTTCATCTAAACGTGTTCCTTTTTGGTGAATAAAGCAGCATGCAGCTCCCACAAAGCGCTTTAAGGTCAACAAAGGGAAAATTCATTGCTGCGCTGCATTTATTGTAGTCCAGCACTCTGAGGTATTGTTTTGGAGAAATGCCCAGACAGGAAACATTTCCTTAAGAGCGCTGTTTGATTTGGTAATAGAATTTTATGGCCACTTTACCTACCCTGCTGTACATCTTGACCATCTCCAGCAATTCACCGCTCGAGGAGAACATATGAGGAAACGTAGCTCCAGCCTAAGTCTGAGCGCTCTTTATCCGTAGTAATGTCTGCCAACTGGGAAAGCATTACACAAGGCCAAGGAGATCAAAAGAAGCAAGTGGCTTTATTTTCCTCTTGCTGATGAGGTGTCAATAGCCTTTTTTTCCTCCAATACAGTTGCAATAAGGCATATTATTGTTGCTATTTGATTTTTCTTCCCTTTCTTTTTTCTGGTGCTGGTGGTTTCAAATTACATCCTATCCACATTTGATTTTTCATACATTCTCCGCTTCAAAGGGATTCAAGCCGCTCGCTGCTTGATCTTGTTACCAATCAAATCAAGGTGCCTCTGTGCTTGTTGTGGCGTAGCTGCAGCCGACCGCGTCTGTGTTCGTTACAATCCTCCAAATTTATTGTAATGTTTATATATCGTATACGTTCGTACATCCAAACGTCTAAATCTGACTTTTTAACCCTTTGGCCCTCCAGACACTGAAAGATCCCAACTTGTCAGCGAGGAAGGACTTCCAGAGGGAGGCGGAGCTGCTGACCAACCTGCAGCATGATCACATTGTTAAATTCTATGGCGTGTGTGTGGACGGAGACCCTCTCATCATGGTGTTTGAATACATGAAGCACGGAGACCTCAACAAATTCCTCAGGTTAGTTTCAACGTTTATTGAACACATTCTTCCTACTGAGGCGGAGCCTAACAGAAATTCACCTCATGGAAGCGAGATTACAGTTTTCAATTCCAATGTGGGATTGGATTTTTGGTTAATTTAAGTGGGTTCAGTTCTATTTTTGTCCGTTATTACTACGTAATATATAGTAAACTGATTAGAGGTAAAACCATTGTAGAGTGAGGCTGCAGCATTACAACTTATGAGGACTCTGACTATTCTCTGAAGGCACCGTGCGCTCCTTTGGTTCCGTCATGAATTACTTGTCACCAGCTTACACGTGATGTAAGTGTAAAAACTCAATAGGTCACATAAGAAAACAAAACGAGGTTTTTTTCCCCCCTGCAGTCCATACATTATCCATCCAGTTTCACAATTTTTATGGGCTAGCAAACATGAGCTGGGTGGTGCTTTTGTTCCATAATGTCAGACTGTACCCAGGGAAGTGACCTGTGATAAGCGTCAGCAAAAGTGACACAATACTGGTACAGTGAGTGCTTTGGTAATAGGGAGCTTCACAGGAGTTGATGACCGTGTGCACGGAGGATTTTAGGATGGAAGTGAGCTATTTCAAGTGTTATGACAGCAGCCGTGTGTGTGGGGGGGGTCTTATTTTTGAAGTTTTAGCAATAGTTGAAAAGATGACATGTTATGATAGAGAGAGAGGGGGAGAGATGAAAGGTGGTGGTGTGTGTGTGTGTGTGCGAATGATGAAATTCTTTCATGCGATGTGCAAGATGTGGCTGCCTTTTGGTCGTCTTGGTTCCATTCAAAGAATGACACGTGCAGGTAATCAATAGACATTAACAGGGGCTCCTGGTGTCCTGATTGATCAGGTACATCCATCCATCCATTATCTATGACGCTTATCCATGTCAGGGTCGCGGCGGGGGGAGGAGCAGCCCAGGGAAAGAAAGGAGGAGAGACAATGGTACACGCCATGATGTGGGGCCGTTAATGTGTCTGCCGCAGTGGAGATTTAACAACATGCTTATGTAAATATACATACACATAAATTAACCAGAAGACAAAGTCAAAGGCCTGAGACAGTGTGTGTGTGTGTGTGTGTGTATGAGTGAGAGAAAAAGTGAGAGAGGAAGTAGCTGTCAGTCATCCCTGCATGGTGTCTGAGCTGTAATCACAGTGTTGAGATGCTGATAAAAACAGCAGGAACTTCTCAAAGGAAATGATTTCTCTGCGTCATCTCAGAATGCCCAATTTATACATATTATAGAAGATATTTTCCAGTACATGGAAATGTGTTTTTGTAGATGATTTATCACTCATCACTTGACTCATGTGATGTACTTTTTTAGCCCTGAATGCATAAAGAAGATTTTGGTTGGTTTTTGCTCTCCCATGTTACTTCATGAGTTTAAAAAACATAAATAAATCTTACCGAAAGAAACTGGAAAAGAAACTATTAACCATCAAAAAAGAAAACACACGCTCCATTTTGTTATTACAATAGTAATATACAAATTACCCGTCCAAGGATACTGATGGAATTTCGGTGTAAGTGGCCCATCTCATGTCTCATTTGGACTTTGTGCTGTCCCACAGAGCTCACGGTCCCGATGCCATGATCCTGGTTGATGGCCAGCCTCTGCAATCTAATGGAGAGCTGGGTCTTTCCCAAATGCTGCACATCGCCACCCAGATCGCCTCAGGCATGGTCTACCTGGCCTCCCAGCACTTCGTCCACCGAGATCTGGCAACCCGCAATTGCCTGGTGGGCAATGGCCTGCTGGTCAAGATTGGAGACTTTGGAATGTCCAGGGACATCTACAGCAGCGACTACTACAGGGTGAGTCTTCAGCAGGAAGCGCGGCAATTCTGCTGCCTTGTTTCCTTGTTATTTACGCTGTTTCATTTTCTCAACAGCCCAACAGGTGTTAGAGCTCAAAGAAGGAGAGAGACTGAGATTGCAACAATTTCAACTTCAAAATGGGTTTTCAATGAGCCCTTTGCCCCGAGACTATTCAGAGGAAAAAGAAAATAGTCAAAAATAACAAAACCCACTTTTGGGCCTGTAAAAGTATCTGTTGGCCCTCTCCACATCTCGCTTTCTGTGCGGTTAAACTAGTCGAAGGTGAAGTTTGGTTGTGGACGTACACAATACTTTGGACTGGCTTCGATCCAAGACTTAAATACTGAAACGTGTGTTGGCTGCAGAATCCCTCTCTTTCACTTTACTTTCACATTTTCTGTGTCTTCCTCCTCGTCTCTTTTGTAAGGAGCTGACAGCTCTCCCTCCTCGCTGGCCAGTCACACTCAGGCGAGGATGGGAACGTTTAGTACTGTGGTAGACATCGAGCCTGCTGTGCAGCCAGCCTGACGCTTCGAGCTCACATTATACACGTCCTGATTCATAGCCTCTCTGCTGTTAACACGATTAGTACCACAAACCAGGCAGCAAGTGCTGAGCCGAAGAATTTTGCATTTTGCTGAATAAATAAGCGGATAGTGTAGACTAATGGTGGCTATATATCTGACTGCTTGAAACAGTCGGGCATGCGAAATGACGTTAGGTGCGCCTGACTCTGTTTTCCCAGCGTGACAGCTGGCCCACAGTTTGGACGATGCTGGGGGCGATGCCAGCAGTTATGCGGCACAAGCCTGCTGGGTAAGCAGCTCAGCACACATAAAATCAGTTACAAGGAAAATTAAGCAGGATTTTTTTTAGCGTTTGGTACATTGGTCCGCTATACACGCCATCTGATATTTATTTAAACAACACCCAGAGAGCTCTCCGTGCGACTCCCTGCATGTTTCATTCGTGTTTCATGTAAAGGAAGGCAAGTTTGTTCCACTCAGACACAAAGACAATTAAGACATGAAGGCATTAAAGGTGTTGATAACAAATCGAAGAATTCAAAGACAATGAAAGGAAAAGCACAAAAGTCCAATGGAATAAGTATTAAAAAAGTATCTTAGAGATATTTTGGTATCTTGGGTGATTTTCTTCATCACTTTGCTTATTTAAGAAATTATAAGCCAGGCTTAATTTATCGTTTTCATTTTCCAGCCAGCTTTTTGAAATATAACATTTTACAGCCACAGCTTAAAGTCCTGAACTCTGCGTTTCATGTAGGTCCAAATTGTTCTGCATGAAGTCACCAGATTGATGGTGGAGGAGTCTGATGTGTTTTGGCTTGCATGGCTCGTGCATTAAAATGATTAGAAGGGTGAAACTTCCCATCTCTATCCCTTCAAGTATCTCCGTGGAGCTACTGTGTGTGTGTACCAGGCAGGAGGTCAGCTCAGGCCGCCGCACCGCGACAAGTAAAGAGTGTGTTTGTGTGTGTGTGTGTGTTTAGTTTTGGCCTAAAGAGCAGTTCATCTAATTGTCTTTACACACCAAGTCACAGCTGATTAAGCAAGCTGATACCGCCACGCCGGAAGATAAATTGGCTCCGTTTATTATTCTTGTCTGAACAGTTATAAGTTATATACCCGACATTAAGTGGTGTGAGCTGAGAAAACAGAGAGCAGGACTGCAAGAACGTGGGAGGTGTGATCTACAGTCTGTATTTGTGTGTGTATGTGTGTGAATTCATACTAGATTACAGTATGTCAGGGTGTGTGAGGGAACGGAGTCCGATCTATAGATAACATAGTAACAGAGCGTGTGTGTGTGTGTGTGTGTGTGTGGGTGTATGTGTATGTATGGACCGTGTCCTCAGTCATTGCTTCTGTTCTGTTTGAGTGACTGTTGCTCTTTTTGTACTTTTTGTCCATTTGTAAATTGTTTTTAAATGTTTATACTTGATTTTCAAACTGCCTTTTTTGTACATTTAACTTTATAATCAAACAGTGCAAGTTTCCCCATGGTGTCTTGAAGACCGCCTCGTTTCAAAGTCTGCAGCTGTGTGCTAGCTTTATGAAAAGAATTATCAGCCTA
>OMNV01007614.1:54093-72950 GCA_900303265.1 Brotula barbata
CAGAGAGCAGGACTGCAAGAACGTGGGAGGTGTGATCTACAGTCTGTATTTGTGTGTGTATGTGTGTGAATTCATACTAGATTACAGTATGTCAGGGTGTGTGAGGGAACGGAGTCCGATCTATAGATAACATAGTAACAGAGCGTGTGTGTGTGTGTGTGTGTGTGTGTGTGTGTGTGTGTGTGTGTGTGTGTGTGTGACTACAACTGCTGCAAAGACATATGTAGAAAAGCGTGAACTGCCTTTGCCGCAGCCGTGCGTCGGGGAGCACGGAGTCAGTCCGAGGGGAGCTCCAGCCAAGTGTTGCTCCTTCTGTCAGTGAATTTATTGAGGGAATTTTATACGGTTTGAATAATTTATTGATTCAATTGTTGCAACAGTGCAAGAAGCTGCCTGATATTAACGGCGAGGCTGCCAGTTAAAATGGGGATCCGCTGCAAATAGTGTCACATACTAATATGAGCACATGCACACGGTACCGTGGTTGGGGACGTCCTGTGCATTGGATTGAGGAGAAACCAGAGGAATGAGTGTGTGCAGTAGATCCTGTGTGAAGCTCTGTGCTGCTGTCTGTTGTGCTGTTGTGATAGCATCACTGGCCGCCTACACAGAGGAATATTGACAGAGCCTGGAGATAAGGACACTTTTGATTGGACACATTCCCCGTGTTGAGTGATTATAAATAGCAGCGGCATGCCAAGAACACAATCGTCCCATCACTGACTCGTCATACTGACGCCTGTTGCTCCCTGGGACTCCCAAGACACTTAGCAGCAGGAGAGGAACAACTTCAACAGGGAGATGTATGTAGTCCTAAATCACATCCATCTGTCAGATCCTCCTGCTCTCCTCGTGCCGAATGTGCCGATTCTCTTTCAGAGGAGACTGACGGCAGCATCGTTGCCTCCCGTGTAGGCGTGTGATACCACTCCGTCACCCATGTCACGATCTAATGTATGCTAATGTATTTGCTTTCAGCGACACACTGAATTATGCACGTTTAGGTGACGACTTCATAAGTGCCTCTGTGAAAGATGCAAGAGTTAAGATTGAGTGAAATTCTATTTTGTAACTGATAATTAAAAGGATCTCATGTGGAGTCAATCGAGGTCCTTTCAAAGTCTCAACATAGTGCTCAAATAAGAGGCCCTAAGTTTGATGTATACTCAAAGTTTTATATGAGTTTTATAATACAGCAAATATACACGTACAACATTTTTTGCATCACATGTCCCCAACAGGATGTTATCCAATACACTGAAATTTATCTCCCTTGACATCTTATTTCCTGGAGTCCTTTTTCTTATTATGCTCATTTATACATTCATTATATATATATATATATATATATATATATATATATATACAGGAAATGTGTCTGCAGTGTTAATAATCAGAAAAGAACAGCTTCTACATGCTAAAGTGTCAAGGATTTAGTGTGACCTCCCTTAGAACCAGGCTCTCTTCAACGTAAATGGAATGGAACCCTAATTAATGTCATTGCTAACCAGTATTTGTCCTGCTTTCATCACTATTTCCTGTCAGGTTGACTGCTGGGAAAATGGGCCATTACACCAGGTTTGATAGGGGTGGACCAAGACTTTTTCCCATTGCTGTTTATGTGTTGCATTTGTGTTGCAAGGCTGCTCCCACACAATCGCTCATCAAACCCTTACAGCCACATAATACACAGGCCACTAGAAGAACTTTGGTGATAAACAGGAGACAGAAGAACGATTATATTAGCACAGAAATGCAGCCAATGCTCAAGAATCACATCATGAATAGATGGCTTCGGTCATTAAGTGATGTCCATTCAGCCATGTACCGACAGAAAACACAAAGCCTTAGTGCTAATGCGGGGGCGGGGGAGGGGATCCAATCAACAAAAGATGCATGTTTTCGTCTGTGTTTTCCATTATGTTCGGTCACTGTGAAGACGTACGTCTTTAGACGTTGGATTATCTTAGCGCTGATCATGGTAGGAGTCGTACAGGTGCCATCTTTGCAATAGCAGGCGGACCACGCCCCCGTGGTCGGAGGTCTGAAGGCGTCAGATGGCGTAGACTACAGCAATAACATCCATCACACCACCAGAGACTTTGGTGTTTTGCAGGATTTTGTTGAAAGGTAGCTGTGTGAAGTAAACATTTGTCAGATAAATAAAGGTAACAAGATATTCCGTTCAAACAATTATTATATTAATTTATGTTATATAATTTAACAATAGAATTTCCATTTTTAATGACTATCAAAAACAAGACTGTAATTCTCTGACTTGGATTCAGTTTTCTTTGTTACTCTGCCAGGAAGCCACTGCTTACCTTCACCGGATGCTTTGCTTTGATGAAAAATGGTCCCCAGGTTTCTGCGGTTTCAAGGATCAAACAGGCTTTCCTATGCTGCATTATTTATCAAACACGAGCTCTTCAAAACTGTATGCATCTTTGTGCTAACGAGTAGAGGCCATATTTTTTACTGCTGCACGAGGAGATGAAAAAAGTCCATTCCATCTCTCTCCCTTGTGTTTCTCCCTCTCTCCGCACTCCATCAGTATGTTATAGAGTCATAAATATAAGACATGTATTTTATGCTTCTGATGACCTAAGAGACGGTCTTTAGATTTATGGAGAAAAACAGAAATTCTGCCTCATTGGCTCAATCTTTTACCGTTCATGTGTAAGAAAAAGCATGAGAGGACCTTTAAGTCATTGAAAAGGAGAACTCAGATAAACATCCCTATTTTCAACAATTCCTCACATAAAAATAAAAAGGGGCTGTCTGAGGCAGCAGAGAAGCCAAAGAGGAGAGACAGGGATGCATAAAGTTTTCCCAAGACTTGACATGATGGAAACATCAAAATGAACGGGGAATGAGGGATTCATAGAGAATGTTTCTTCCTCTGGTAATAATAAAGTCTGCGGCAAGCTACTCAAATAAAATTGTTATTGCAAAGAAATGGCTGTGTATGTGCATGCGTGTGTGTGTGTGTGCATGTATTGTACAACATGTCGCTCAAGGTTAACGTTTACGTCAGATTACTAAACAGAGGATGCAGTCCTGTAATTAAGTCATAGTAGTTGGATAAGTTCAGTAATAGTGTAAATGTCTTGAGTGGTTGAATATGTTTTTCACTTTGTGTGGAGGAGAAAGTTACACAAAAGAGAGAAAAGAAAAGAGATAATGGTTGATTGACGGCATAGATCAAACCACGTGACCGTAGTTGAGAATCAATGATCCTGTCTTTGTATTTTTTGACTGAATCAACTAGATTATATGCATATTTCATGATCAGAATGGTTTGTGTTGTTGATTTTGTGTGTGTGCGTGTGTGTGTGTGTGTATGTGTGGAGATGGGGACTTTTCCAAAATTTGCACCACCCAGTAGAATTTAGCTGACACAGTAGACACCACTTTATCTCCACTTGGCAGCACCGCAGCAGGTAGGAACCTAATGGACGACGCGGCCACTAAAAGTGAATTGGTGTTTTTCTGCTGTTTGAGTCGGGGTGAACAGAGATAGCGCTGCAGTTAGAGTAGACAGAGAGCGCGTCTAGATGGTTATCGGGGCCCTTTAAGATGTCCAGGGCCTCCCAGGGCTCCCTGCAGCCTGCAGTAGAGCCCAACTGGGTCAGTAATCTATCCCCCTGCAATGCTGCTGTGCTCTTCACACCGGTAATCCAATCACTCCCCTGCCACGGTGGGATAGGCAGAGCACTAATCCGGTTTACACACCAACAAAAAAAAAGCCCAGACTCATTCCTCACTCCCCACAGAGCCGCGCCAGCCTCTTGATGTGACATTGAGTGAGAAAGATGAGGATAATTACAGGAGCAATTATTTTATTTTTATTATGTGTTCAGTTTTTTTTTCACTTTGCGCCATGTTCCAGGCTAATTGCCGTGGCCTTGCTGCAAAAACCCAAGGTGATAGCATGCTATAATTTGGGACGAGGGAGTCAGCCAGTTTTAATATCCTCTATCCTCTAGTGGCTGGATCATTAGTATGCATCTGATGAGGTTTAGTCTTGCATGCAATGGGCAGGGTGGACCTAAGATAAGTGATTTAGACTAACAGGAACTTAATTAATTTTGTTAATCTTTATAAAGCTCCACGGGGGGACACATAGGTATAGAGTCCCTTGCCAACTCCTTCACCTCACTTTTCGGCCCACCCAGCTCGGCCCGGCCACGCCGTTTTACAGAAATGGTTGACTGGGCCCCCCCATCAATATTGACTTAATGTTGTGTACAGTACTGAAACATGTCATGTCTAATGAGGCCGGGTGGTGTTTAAGTCAAATACTATAACTGTGGCTGGTGTTAAATTACCCATTAGTTTGCTGTGTAACAGTGGGAAATGAGCTGGAAGGAAGATGCGATGGAAAACTACTGGCAGCATTCTTCCTTGGACCGATGAGTTCATGGTAACTGAAGCATTATGGGTGTAAAACTGGGGTTTGTTGACCAATGGATCATCCACCGGACTCAGAAGCAACCAGAGGACCGTTGATGAGAGGGAGTGAGGACGGAGACTGAGAGTATGTGCGGTTTACATCATTGAGGTTTTAGCTTGTGGTGACTTGGACACAATCTGTCTCCTCTTGACAGTTCATCGGTGGACAGGGACAGTCTCGTTCGTCTCTGTCTCCGGTCTAGCCCGTGCACTAATTCGTCAGGTATGCCAGTGTTGGAAAATCCACTCTGACAGAAGAATAGAGTTGCAAAAGAATAGGTAAGATGGATTTGAACTCATTGTCACGGGCCGCATGCAATCTGTTCTATCACGCTGGAAAAACAGCAGCAGCTTCATCAAGGTTCCCACAGGATCACAGCCCAAGACAAAGACCTGGCAGGTCCTGGGAATTACAGAGATCTTATGAGTTCATCACACAACAAGACGGGGTTTGATTGATAACCAAAGATTTTGTCGTGATTTTCTTCCGTCTTTGGGGGTCTGCAGTTAGCGCGGTGCCCTTAGGCAAAGTTAGAGGAGCAGAGTTGTCATCGTAGGTCTGGGAAATAGACGCAGAAATGTTCTCCCTTCACTTTGCTGCTATGCTGAGATGCCCTTGAGCAGAACACTGAACTCATACTGGGATGAATAGAAGACTGTTTTTGAACTGGTCAGCTTTTAGGTGTAAATTTGTGAAAATGCATTCATGTTATTTCAAGATGAAAATGTGTGTGTGTGTGTGTGTGTGTGCTCAATAAGCCTCCTTTGCACATACAGAGTGACATTTTTGAAATATTAAAAATATATATCAAGCAAAGACAGTATTGGTCTTCATAACCAAAAAGAGACTTCTATATAAATGACTTGTTTAGTTGGGCTACATTTTCAGTGAGAGAGGAGTGGATGTGAAGTGATGCCCTCCATTTATTTTGCTGAAACACCAGCAAGACCAAATGGTGGAGAGCTCAGCAGTTAATGAAATGTGAATTTGATTCAGTCAGCGCACAGATGTTGCTGCTCAAACAAAAACATCTTTACATTAATAATCTTGTTGACCTCCAGGCCATATGCACAAAAACGGACGTATATATATATATATATATATATATATAACACACTGTACAAGGGAAGGTACATACATCTGTGTCATATCACAGCACACACATATGGAAAATGTATTTATATACACATATAATGGACTGTTGGCACTTTTGATCATGGTAAATGTCACTACTTAGTGAACTGTTTCTATTTTGAATTATCCTCTAAGGGACAGACGCGAAATACAACTGACTGTACTTTAGCACGAGAACTAATAATTGGGGCATCTACAATGGCTCCTGGATGAAACCGTGGCACTGTGTGTAATTATGTTTTCTGCCAACATTGTACTTTCACCCCTGGTGTGTGCTACACAATGATGGCTGTAATTAATCCTGGCCTACCATTGTGAGCTGAAACCTGCAATATTCTGCCGCTCATTTCCACATCAGTCTTGTCCAGTTCACTGTCCACCGTGATTAAAACGCGACAATTGACATGAGGGGGAAATGGATTTTAAAACAAAGTCTGCTAATGGAAAGCGAGAGCATGGATGATAAATGGATGATTGTTTAATCGATGGATATCTCCAGCCTCAGTGGTTCTACAATAGGACTTGTGCTGGTTTAACGGCACTGAAGAACAAACAGCTTATACAATCATACAGCAGCAACCTTGTACTGATCTTTGTGCTCTGCGTTAATTGCATGTTGTATCCATTATGTACAGTGTGTCTGTGCAGGTGAGAAATGCAGCAATGAATCCTATTTTTACACATTCAATTCCACTCTGGAGAGAGACGATAGTTTCCACCAAGATCAAATTCTTGTCTTGATACCTGGAGCTCTGTACTTTGTTCCATTCAGCACATGGATAGCAGGTGGCAGATAAATGTTCCTATACTGCATCGGTGTCAGTATGCAAACATTCATGACACGTTAAGACCATCATATCAGTTACATACATGGACAGTTAATCCTCAGAGGCTCCAGGGTTGTTTTGATGACCAGGTTTTCTAATCTGTGTGTTTGCTATTACCATTTCCATTAATAAACATCTTCTCTTTTCTCCTCTTCCGCTGGATGACAGGTTGGAGGACATACCATGCTACCTATTCGCTGGATGCCTCCAGAGAGCATCATGTACAGAAAGTTCTCCACGGAAAGTGACGTCTGGAGCTTTGGAGTCATCTTGTGGGAGATCTTTACCTACGGGAAGCAGCCCTGGTTTCAGCTGGGTAACAATGAGGTACAAAGTTACAAAAACACACGAGAGCCACACAACCTTAATCTGATGCTGGCTCAAAGTTATGGTTTAATGTTGCCTTCATGGTCTAGTCCGGATGAATGGTAGCCGCTCTTTGGTGTGCACTGAAACAACCACACCAAGACCCTTTTGAGGAGGTCACACACAAACTGCTCCTGAGTTCGTTTATGGTTTCTGTTTGGTTTTGTGGATATGTGAACGCGCCGACTTTTCTTAGGTTGCACTAAAAGAACCTAAAAGACCTCATCTGGAGGTCGTCTGAGTACGTTTTGTCTGTGGTTGGTTCGTAAGTCCATAGACTTGTGCAGAGTGAAAACGAAGAGGCACCGGTCCTCTTGTTTTATGGTTAAAGAACCTTGAGTTCTGCCATACTAATCTAATTTGAATCATCTGTGACGTCTGGAAGCAGCAGGTGTCCACGAGGTTTTCCAGACGGTGAAGTGCGTTCAAGTTCTGGACTCTCTGGACATATTTATGTTTGGTATATAGCCCAAATAATGACTACAAATAAGGATGTATGACTCTGTGCTTCCATTTTTCAGGCGGTGCTACCCCAGTGCATAATAAGTTCTTTCCTTGTCCCTCTGCCAAGATATTTCTGAACAATGAGAATATTGTTGGCATATTTATATTGTCTTGAAAAAGTAAAAGATGGATTGAATTGACAACAATAGGTTTTGTTTTTATTCACAATGACTTTTTAGATCCTGTTGGTCAAGAAGAACATTCCCATTGCAGTTTTAAGTGAACGCTGATATTTTGGGTCTTAATCTCTTGACTTATGATTTTGGGCGTTTTTATCTTGTTTTTTTTTTTCTTTTGCGAGACTCAAAATGGTGAGAGATTGACGCTTCTCTGGCAGACAAGATGCTGCATTACATAACAGCCATGATTGGTTTTGTTTTTCATTGGTGGCTCTGCCTTGAATCAATAAAACACAATCAGGATTACTCTTGTAAAGTGAGCATATTGAGAAAATTAAATTGACCCAAAAGAATAACCTGGGGTGTGGCGCGCATCTCAACATTTCTATGTCTCTTGAGTAGAAAGTGATTTTAAACACTCAGTGAAACACTTAGCTAATTAAACATTACCACTACTTTATGACAAGGTTAATAAAAAACCTGTTTTTGTCAGAAATGTGCAATGTCACTACGATTTGATACTTTTAATATAATGGACACTTAATGACACATTATGAATCATCAGTCTTCTTTACCCATCTATCACAGAGCCTTGCCTCGTGGTCACTGGCCCACGGGCAAGGCGTCTGGGCTAACACGGAGTCAATTTCACAGATTCCACACAGATTCCAATCCACCTAAGCTCCGTGTTTTCCGATCGGGATTCAAACCCAGCACGTTAAGTCCGTGCCGACAGAATGAATTTATCACGGAACTTTTTGCTGTGATTCTATCTGCCTGGCTCCCATTACAGCATCTGATCTCCATCCAGTTTATCTCTACTGTCGGCGTCTGGTAATCTCTTGCTGCTGATGTTTTGGGCGACTTTTTGATCATTCCCGGGCTTACATAAATATTTTGGCTCATCTGTTTTCTTGCTGCTCTAACTGTGATGTTTATAGTCTTTACTATTGGTTGTTTGTTATATCTGTGATCTGGGATTTTATGCTTGGCTGCTCCATGTGAATTGATCGTTCATCCTCTCAGTGTCAGCGTAGATCTACAAGGCCTCCAAGCCGTACAAACCGAAAATATTACAACACCGTGGGTTGAGTCCAATAAACGCTTTCTCTGGTTCACTCTGGTGTTTACAGTGCTTCAGGTTTTGCCCGTCGTTACTTTACATAACCGTCGTGTGTAAGCCACAGTTGATGCAAAATTATTTCAACACAGATCAAGGTTGTCAGACATTTTTTCAGCATGTTATTCCTCAGTTGACAGAAGATACACATTCGTATTTTTAAGGCAATTCTTGTGCTCGTGGCTTGAAAGAGTGCAAAATCGCAAGGCCACATAAAATGTCTGACAGGTAAACTTCATCTTTCTCCTCTTCAGCTTTTTGGGATTAATCCTCTCGTATACATATTTGATGATTGTGCATTGTAAAAACTGAAGATACAGTAATTAGATTTTCTTGTCACACCCATTAAACAAACCTGCAGATTGAATGGATTTTTGTTACATTGGTTACTTTGGTTGCATTTACCTCAAGTGTATCAAAATTATATAAACTAAACTAAACTGGAAGACGTTTATTATTCTGGGATTGCTGAATAACACTGAACAATAACGGTTCTGGCCTATGTTGCTAGTTATTTGTCAGTTGGACCGCATACAAAGCAAAACTATGGGAGAAAAATGCAGAATTGAAATGGTCAAGGACAACTTTATTGACGCACCGCGCTCTAACGCAGAGAATTATGGCTTCCTTTGTGGTTCTGACACGCTCATCCTTCCTCGTCCTCGACCATTTACATCAAATAAAGCTCCGTACAATACAGTCTCTCTGTAATGTTACACCGGTGTAGTAATAGAGAGCTTTATGAATGACCTGAAGTTTTAACGGTCCATATTTAGCATGTCACTGCGTTACCCTGTTTTTTTTTTTTTTTATGAATTGCCATCACTGTCTCCCAGGGCCATATTTACGAAGCATTTACAGACGTTTGTGAGGTGCAGTAGTGCATGAGTGAGATATTCTAAAATATATACCACAAAGAATCTGCTCCAGACTTTGTTTGTGAACAGACATAAACCGCCTCCTCACAACAATCCTGATGTGGTTGTTTCCCACTGCACTGCAGTCGCTATCCAAACCGGACTGAGCCGAGATGAAAAATGCATTACCTACACACAGAATATGTCAAAAATGATTCCAGCAACATGGAAACATTGACAGAATGCAGTCAAGTTACTGTATGCACACACACACAGACACACACATATCCTGCCACTCTGCTTTCCCTTAAGCTGCAGCTACAGCTTTGAACTGACACAAATAATAAACTCACACTGTCAGGACACCAGTGAGTAATCTGGCTCATTAGAGCTAGTCCAACACTGTAATGATTAACCCTATTAACCCTGTTAACAGCCCCTGACACCCACCGCTACTGTATATAGCACTATTATGCTAATTCTGTGCTAAGACACAGGGAAAAATATTAGTTCTGTCTCCGCTTTAATTTTGCATAGATTTGAGTACATTCTCCTTATTTCATTTAGCTCACTTTTATTAGTTTAAACACATTACATAGTCATCTCTGCCTCAGCACAAAAGCAATAAACTCAGAAAGTGTCCACTCCCTCTCCCTGTCTCACTCATCCACTGTCTTCTGTGCAGGTTATTGAGTGTATAACCCAGAGTCGGATTCTGGAGAGGCCACGGATTTGTCCTAAGGAGGTGTACGACATCATGCTGGGCTGCTGGCAGAGGGAACCGCAGCAGCGACTGAACATTAAGGATATTCAAAAGGTCCTGTTCGCCATGGGAAAAGCCACGCCAGTCTACCTGGACATCCTCGGCTAGCGGCCTGTTCTGTGCCGTTCCTCTCGAGGCAGACACACAAAGACAGACCACCCCACACGAATCCAGGAATAACCAAACCAACCTGATCCACTGTCGAAAAACACCTACACGTTTGGGAAGGACTTAAGTGCCTGCAACACTTTTGGATATAGTGGATAAACGTATTCAAAAACACGCACTTTTACATTTTGTTTACTTGCTCACCAGATGTACGAGTTTGAAGAAGATTTTTTCCTCAAAAACTGCAAAAATACACAAAAACGGAGACATAAGGAAGTAACACGAACTGGCAACAGGAAAAGGCCACAGTTTGATCACGTTACAGAGAGAACACAGAGTTAAAATCTATCCTGGGTTTGGTTTTATGAATATATATATATATAGAAATACTACATATATTTTATATTTATTTCTTTTTGTCAAGGTGTTGGAGGGTCTGCCATGTGTGTTGCTAAGGGCTCGGCCCTGTCTGAACACATCATCGACAAACTATTGGCAGGGATCTGAAGACGGAAGCCTTACTTGCACTCTGATTGGTTGGCGATGAGCTCTAATGGAAACTCTTTTTGTGGAATAACGCTGGATGGTTGAAAAGGAGCGTGCCGCAGAGGACCGACCCAATCAGACAACCGACAAATCTATTTTAATTTAAAAACAGTGTACATATTGTAAAGTTCTATGTGTCAACATTATGTTAACTTATTTTTTCGGACGTAGTTTTGGTTCCTTTTCTCTGACTGAGTACATGAACTGGGTGGCTACAGTATAATGCTAAGGTATTTGTTTTCACTCTAAGCTAGAGGAGATTTTTCTTCAGATTAACCTGTGTCAGTGTTGGTAAATTGTCCACGTGGTGAAAGGCAGTGAGCGGATCTATTGAAGCTGAATCACAAAGACTTTGGAGAGCCGGGACGACTTGGAGTCGACGTGACATTTTCCAAAGAGGTGCTGAAACCTCATGTTAACTTTCCAGTTCATTGGCTTTTTACTGCAAGGATAACAGGTTGATACCTAATATTGTTCACCCCATCCATCAAACACACACACACACACACACACACACTGACACTGAAACAAACACACACACACACAAACAAACACTCTCAGAAACTGTTTTGTCATATCCAGGCTTTTTGATGTGAAACTGCTTTTCCACTCTAAAGAAAACATTTTTGTAACTGAGAGATTAAATGGTGTTTTTTTTTGACTCAGATGTATGCATAGCATACAGGCACTAAAGATATCTATAACTTAAGGCATTCTACCATCAAAGTCCTGTCACTTCACAAGTTCCTACAGTTTTTGTTGATGTTGTTGGTTTTTTTCCTGCATTTTTTATAGTGTAATATAGTAAAGAGTGTGCGTTGAACATTGTCAAAGTTGCTAAAGTTGAGGTCCACACCTATGGCAGTGAATCCAGTAAACCAAACCAATCAGTCCTGAAAACGTTTTTATTTAACATTTTTATTTTCACACTCACGTTTGACACCTGACTGGACACACGAAGTACATTTTAAAAGATACATACTACAGCTTTGCAGATACAGTACCTAAAATGACCTGTTTCACTCAAAATATACTCATAAATGGAAATAACATTGAAATTTACACAAGCTCCCTTTAAAGCAGGCATGTTGACTTTCACCTTCACATTTGAAATCGATGAAATCTATTTGTTTTTTGGTTGTTTTTTTCTTTGTCTTTTCCCCCAGTAGTGCTCCGGACTCACGGTTTCTTTCTTGCACTCGTGGCCTTTGCATGTTTAGTGATAACGAGGTGATGCACCTTTCTGCTTTGAAATAATCTCTGCTATTAGGACCAGAACGAATCCACTGAAGCAGGTAAATATTGTTTCAATTCATTAAGTGGTGGTGCATCAAAATCAAAAAAACCACTGGAGCAGATCAGCTAATTGCATTTTATTTTTCCCTCTGTGTACCATATTGTAATCATTATTTAATTTAGAGAAAAACGTGAATTTCCCTAAAATGCCTCACTGTAAAAAAAACAAAACAAAAAAAACAAAAAACAAACTCAAACCAAACAATTTTACTTTTGATGTCTAATTAAGCTCCTGATTGACAAAATGACAACATTTTTCCACAGTGGATCCTGCAGCTTTTTTTTCCAGATTCTGAATGATAAACCTCAGGCAGCGAGCTTATGTTATGTTTCTGGATTTATAGCATTTTGGAGTGGAGCTCTTCACATCTGTTCCTTATTATCTTGACACAACTTCCCACAGTTTCACAGTGTTGTCTCGGTTCCCCTTGGAACTATGTAAGTCATTAATCTGCTATTTCAAGTATTTTATAACAAAGGCAGGATCACATCCAATGTTACCCAAAGCATTGAGTTTTTGTGTGTTTCTCTTGTGGTAAAGATAAATGCTTAAAGACATTATGACACTGACCGTGAGCATTCGCAGGGTATTGTAATCCTTTCATGGTGAGTTGAATATTGTTTAAAGGTTTATTTTTCTTTTCTTGTATGAACTAACTGAACAGTTTTTGAAGCAAAGTTGGCATATTACCATGTACACATGTTACAGAATATAAAAATGTGGTATAACAACTGCAGTATATAAAATACTGGTATTCCATGATAGATCTTTGTATTAATGTGACTCTCTTAAGAAAATGTCTTCAAACAATCAGATGATCTCCTTTTCCATTTTGTCCTGTCTTATAAAGATGTGCAAATTTGACAAAACCTTGGTCTTTATCTAAGTCTCAAAGGAAGCACTCGATGACGTCTATGTTATGACTGACTTCCACTCCCATCCAGGTATAGATCCGCTGATCTGTTTTCTTGTAATTCAAGGATTTTTGTCCAACAAGAGTTAAGCCTTTCTACTTATTATGCCACTGAGCTAAAGCACTGTTTGTTTGTTATTTATCCAGGGAAGACGGACAGAGTTCCACCTCTGCTCTGCTTCACATTCACAGCCTTCAGCAGCGTGTACATGCCGAGTAGAAAATTAGCAGCTTGTGATCCGGTTCACTGGTTGTTTGAGCTCCAGGTGGCAAGTGAGTCAACTGCAACACTCAGTGAGCCGCGTTCAGTAATTTCTTGGTTTAATTTGAATCAATTAATCAATCAAACTTTATTTATATAGCTCTTGTCAAGCACAAATGCAGCTCAAAGTGCGTTCGAAAGCTGACAAAGTATCAAGTGCAAGAGTGCAACAGTAAATCTCTGAATACACATAGACATACTGTATATAAATACATAAATATATGTACAGACGTGTAATATACACACACAATTACATACATATTCATTTTAATCACAGGTTTAACCGTGAACACCACAAGATCAAATACCGTATAGAAAGACGATTTAAGGTTTAGATTAAAGACGAAACAGTACAAATACAAATACTAAAAAGTAATAAATGCTAATGCAAAAAAGTTTGAAAAGAACAGATTAAGAAGGCCAAGTGATATAATCAAGATGAAACAAATGGAGGAGAACTTAAGAGTAGGTTAATAACTTGACCTAAAATCATGCAAAGTAAAATCAGCTGTAAGCAAAGTCAGATAGGTCAAACTTACACATTTCAACATCCTCAGCTCTGCTCACATCATCAGTGAGGTTGTTCCAGAGCCTCAGGTGTCGACAAAATGGGAGCAAATCAGTTTTGATCTGTTACTCTGAGAGGATCTGAGGTCCACCTGGCTGGTACACAGAGATCATGTCAGACAGGTAACCGGGAAACAGCTTCCATGACACCCTCAGATAAGACAGATCCTTCCACCTGAGTGAGGAAGCTATAGGTTTTGTCTTGGACATGGTCATCCAATAATGGCTCCCTAACCTACACCCAGGCTGACTATAGATCTGAATCAATGGTACCGTGAGATGGCGGCTCATTGATTCACCCATGATGCATACACTCAGCATGTAGGTTACTTCAGAGTAGAGAGTTCTGAATGATTGGAACCTCCTGACACCAAAAAGACTGAAATATTGATTTAATATTCAAAAGCACTGTGTTTGAACCTTAGAGACATGGAAACAACTCGGCCATCCTATGATGAGGAATACAAAAAATAAATGTTTCTTCCTCCTTTATAGCTGCAACATGCCATTGGATAGTGTTTACATATGAGATGACAGCCATCCCATTATTGTTTTACCTCTCCTTTACTAAGGGAAAATGGAGACACAATCAGCACTGAGGGATTTCAGGCCAGTGACTAATATGTTATGATGGTGGTACTGTAATTGTTTATTGATTTGTAATTACACAGTGGTTTGTGTGTTTGGGTTTCTCGCTTTTTCTCTCGCTCTCCTTCTGTGTGTGTGTTTGTGTGTGTGTGTGTGTGTGCTCTGATGTGTGCTTAAGAGAGGCCAGTCTCTATTTCCAGTGTAAAAGCTGTTCTTAGTGTCTTTACCAGCCCTGACCTAACCCTGCCACTCCACGCTTGGCTTGAGCCATTGACATGCGCTTGAGAAATGTACAGAGGGAAGACAAACCTTGTGGTTAAAGCGCTTTAACTTAAAGTAGTAACTTCAACATTATTACAGATACTGCTGCAGAACACACACAGTGTACATGAGAAAATGAGATGTACATTGACAGAATATAGACAGTAGCAGTTCATGCTTTCCTTAAAGTCTTTCATTTTTTTCCTAACACGCGAAGGTCCCCACTTCAGGGACAGCACCAACTTTATCCAGTGCATTGAATACATACACATACTGTAGGCTCATACATTATTACAGGCAGTGTATAATGAATGATGACGTTCAGTGGCTGAAGATTATCAATAAATCAAAATTTGAAAATAAAATGAACAGTTAAATCCATTACAAATGAGTAACATTCACTTTTGTCTCTTTTTACAAAGCCCCAAGAACCTCTCCGGTTTATCTTTGTGTAATTAGAATGAACTCACACCCCGTTCAGCTGCATAAGTCTCTGATTTTCATACTTTCAACGTGACGTGTGATTTTCAATTTTCTCCGGAGTCCCCAGTGTTCTTTAATTAAAAAGAGTTTCTTAAGATCGGAAGTTGATCCCCGTAACTTTTGCAAATGTTACAGTTAAATTAATGTTCCACTAACTGTGATAGACTGGAAACCTGTCCAGGATGTGCTGTGCCTCCTGCCCGTGAGTCTCCATCCCCCCATGACCATGACAAGGATCATTTGATACAGAAAAAGGATGGATGGCACAAGAATAGCAGAGTGTGGTGCGCACACATACAATCTGAACAACAGCACTTAGGTGTCATGATAAAGTAACGGCTCCTGTTAATAATTTAGTTTGTAGCTGAAAAGATTTCGAAGGAGAAATTATTATTATTATTTATTTTTACTAAAAGATTCTTGTTCTGTCCTTACGAAAGAATTCACCAATGTGCATAATCACAACCAAAGAGCATTGAATTTATTCTGGTGGAAAACTCTGAGAAATGTATGTGTTTTCTGTCATTATTCCACACAATTCACATTTTATGTTATATGACAAACAACTGCAGGTTATCTCCAGCAGCTGTAGCGGCTGCTCGTGTAACTGTAAAAATATCTACAGATAACCGTCAGGACCTGGTCCACTGTATTATCTGTAGAATTTGAAAAGTATTTGTGACTTCAGAATCCAGGACCCGTATCTGAATCCACTGCATTGTCCGTATTTTGTTGCTGGGGTCTGAGGTGAATAATATTTCCTGTATTTACCAGTTGAAAGCTGAGTTGAACAGCATATGATGCAGGCCATTCCATGTGACAAATAACCTCTGCCTGGGAAATACTCTTAAGGCAAACATATTGTTGTTTTTTCCAGGTAGATTGCTTCTCCGTATTCCGGTGTTTGATGTCCATATCAAGTGCTACCACACCGCCAAGCCATTTGAGTGACAACACAAACATTTCAGAGGAAAGGTGTCATTTCTAAATTGCTCCAGATGTGCTTTCACCTTGAAGTATTTCGCCCACAGCACCTGACTCGCCTTCATATGTGTCATTTAAAAATACCCAGTGCCTGCTATGATTCTCTGTATGACAGATTCTCTGTCTTCTTTCACCAAAATAATGTGGCGCGGTGTCAGTTCACCTTGGATAAGCACATATTGAACTTGATAGATAAGCACACACATGAATTGGAACTGGTGGCTGAGATTTCTCTGCATCTGCTCGTCGGCGCGAAGATGAGGAGGCGCGCTCATTTGTGAGGAAGCGACAAAAAGACAATCTACTCCGGGTATGTGCTCATTATATAACCCAGTGCCTCACTGTTTTCTTACCTGCAGACAACAAAGGAAATGTACTGACCTTGAATCCATAACTGCTCACTGCTATTTGATAAAAATGGCTCCCTTCCTATAATATGTTGAGAAATTGAAATATTTCTGCCGTGCCTCAAAGCCCTCAAACAGCCTCGGTGCTATCACACTGTAAATGTCGCTTTTCCTGAGTAGCTACCTGAAGCCAGCGTTAGCTTCTCACCACCAAGGCAGAATGTCTGTGAGTAATCCCCGAGGCTTTCTTATCGAGTGTTATTGAATAGAGCCTTCAGCCTCCAGGAGACAGGCTAACCTTTATCTTGCCTATTTCCTATTCCTGCATCTCTTTCTTTGCACTCAAAAACAAGGTGTTTGCGCAAAGAGCAAACCCGTTAACTGTTTATGTTGAATATGCACCACGTTTCCCCAGTGGGCGTGCGTTTCAAACATGAAAGGCTCTGAACAAAATGGAAAATTTCCACTCCATTTCCAATGCAGCCAATCAGAGCGCAGTGACCCAGATAAGGAGTGTGATATTGATGATGACAGCAATAAAGACGTATTTTCACCACCAGCCTTCCTTCTAATTAGGTTGATCTGCGGAGAAAATAAATGAATTTTGACAAAATGTAAAAGAGGCGGTGTGCTGCGAGGATTAGACGAACGAGTGTGACAGGAGGGGGGAAATGAGATTCACAAGCTTTCTGTGGGTTAAGTGACTCGACTGTTGGGGAATGGGTGACAATTACCACTGAAATGAGATTTCAAGGCTTTCAGGTGCCTCCTAAATACAGCGGTTGGTGAAAGTAATTGTTCCAGGTCAAGTGGTTGGGCTATTTTCATGTCGTGTTTTGATGAGCCTGTGCACTGCAGACTAGCTATACTATTACAGTATTAAGTGGGTACCACTTTTACAGTTGCACAGTGGGACAACTTTCCCCAAAACATGAGGGAGGAGAGCGTGGTGAACATGTTCAAAAGCAACTCAAATCCTAAAATCCTTTTCAGTTTGCTTTCAGTGAAGCTGTTCCATCATTTTTTCATTTCAAAGTGTGCCTTTACTGATAATTAATCACTGCGGTGTGTTGTAGTAATAAGAAAACCGTGAGTCTCGGGACCCGTAGGTCCCACGGTAATGGGTTCTCTCGGGGAACGCCACGTTTTTGTATTGTTCTGAGGGGAGAGTATTAATCTTATCTAAAAGCGTCTCTATGTTTTTATGTATCCTTAACACATACTTTTATTGCAATTGCAAAAATATTTTGAGCGGCAGTCAATGTGTGAAAGGTACTGTACAAACGAAATGTATTATTATATTACACTGCCAAATAGCTGCTGAGATTTGCCCTCCAAAGTCGCTGGTAAAACTGAACTAAAACTCTCTGATTTCTTATTTATTTATTATTTGAGGGGAGGTTTGATTTGCTACTAGTTTGTGTTGCTACTAATGTTTTGTAAATTTTACAGTGTGTTGAGAAGTCAACTCCACTTAGTAAAACTGCAGCAATTTAAGCTAAGATTCTACAAACTATCTTGAATTTTAATGAAACAAAATGTTTTCTGCCAGGCATCACCATCTTTCATGGATGACGATGCCTGGCAGAAAACATTTTGTTCCAGTTGGGCTGTTAATTAGAACGCGTTGTCATTGACAGGAGGTGGGTAGCATAACGTTAGCTACTGGTTAAACAATTTATTTGGAGAGACAATTATGGAAATGAACCCCAAAATGATTTGAAGCCTGGTTAATGTGCTGGCCAACCTCCAATATAAAGGCAACATCCTGTTTATTGGTGTTAAGCAGTGTCTGTCTTCACTCCTTATTGAAAAAAAAATTAACTCTGGACGAGAGGGGCTGGAAATTGAACAGACATAAACAGCTTTAATTCAGCTTTATACGTTTCTGAAGTTGGGAAATGTGCTACAAGTTGTAATGTTTTTGTCGTCTTAATGAATGTATCGTATCATAACACTGAACTCCTCCACCGCTTTGGAGAATATGATAGAAATGCTTGGGAGTATGGCCACGGTGGATAGGATGCAACCAAGCAAGCAAGTCGGCGGCTGCAGCGCCAGGAGGAACAGTCATGCACGGCAGCACTACAACACCAACCTGTCCACCTCCTCCTACAGGGAGGCTGGCATCAGCTGCCGCATTAAGTTTCCACAGTGGAGGCAAGATGGGGGACGGAACCCCAGAGCAATCTGCTGCACACTCAGCAGGTGTTGACATCTAGATTAACCTTGGACTGCCGCTGCTGAGTCCAATTCTTCTGGAAGTCAGTGTCTTATTAGAATGCACACAGGGAGCTTTCACCCAAATCCTGGCTTGAAACGCTCCCAGGTACCGCCCCGCCCCCCCCATCCCAC
>OMNV01007614.1:72970-133459 GCA_900303265.1 Brotula barbata
CCCACGGCCTGTCAGTCAAAGGGTTGTAGGCCCATTACTTTGGGGACGTAACCCAACAAAGACTGAATTGGCCCCAATTCACACCATGACAGCTTGAATGAAGCTCATGAATTTGACAGGTAGACAGAAGTAATGCCAATATATACACATGGTACACAATGTGTGGAGTAGTAAGTGCTTAGAAACTGCTACTGTTACTGTTATTATTGTAGGTTTTGTATACATTCTCTACATATATATATATAAGTATACTTACACTATGTGCATTTTTTACTTAATTTATTCAGTTCTAAAATTGATGATCTCACTTTACACAATCGCATATTCAGCATTTTTGTATATAAGCGTTACAAATTATCCATGCAGTGATCCTATAGAAGCACAGCAGATGTAATTGTGAATTCATTACAGCCCACTGAAGTGGATGTTTGCCAAATAGTCCTACATTAGGTTTAGTAATTATTAAGTGTTTATGATCTGGCCCCAACAAATCCTAAGCATGCGAAGAAAATGGAAGAAACAGTGCAAGAAGAAATATGAGAGAATTCTGCCTTCTACATGGCTCGGTGTGCAATATCATAAATCCAATACAGAATAAATCCTGTATAATAATAAATATACGTGAAGTCTAGCATAGTCTGGTAGCATTCAGCACTGTTAAGCATGGCGAGTGTGTTTGTATGTTTTCAGTTTTTCTACTTCCATCACAGTGCATGAAAATTAAATTGACTGATGGTAAACACAAATATCCATCCATTCATTTTCTATGCCTTCTTATCCTCATCCTGGGGGTTGCCGTCGGCACCAGTGTGTGTGATATATAATCAAATTTGAACTCAGAGCTGTTTGCCACCAGTGCTATCAGTTACATCTTAGGCAGTGTGGGTAATACACATTGAAGAGGCCACAATCAAATGAAATCAAATAACTCCAAAATCTGAATTTGTCCTCTTCATCATGGCTTTCATCGCGGCCCCTGAGTAAAAACACATGACGGAGAGAATGACTGTGACGAAGGAATGACATCAAGCATGAAGCTCTCTGTGTGCAACACGTCAGTCATTGTCACGGAGAATATTCGCTTTTCTCCTCTGTGAAACCATTCAGGATGACTATTAATTAAAACATTTTCCAGAGTTTAAACACCATTTTCCCACTGCTCAGAGCATGTACGTATATCACTTGAAATCCAAATTAGTATTCCACTACAGCCATAAGTCCCATGGTGGAAGTTACACAACCTGTTGCCATAGCAACTCAGTGAAAATGGTATTTTAGATGTGGATGTAGATCAATCATAATGAAAATGCATGTGTACTTCCACACGAGGATGAATAAAACATAGTAAAGATAGTATTGACTTTATCGATCACGCTCAATAATACTATAAAACACAATAAAAAAATCCAATGTGCACAGCGCACAATGAATCTGAATAATGGGCTCATATAAAAGAAATATATTGAATATATTATTGTTATATAAGCGCTATAAAAAAGGCACATAAAAGCTTTAAACTGTTTCTAAAATTTAATGGGAGTGAAAGCTAAAAGAGCACTGATTAATTTCTCTCATTTTGCTCCTTAATTGTGAGGTGAGATAAGCAAACTCATTTTGAATCAGAGTTAGTTTGCACAAAAAAAATGGAAAATTAAGTTAGAATAATTGAGTGTGTAATGATAACAGCATGTATAACAGCTCCCAAGTTCTTTTGAGGCCAACTTGCCAATTTAAAGATGTTTTCTAACCTAAATGGTTCAGTCGAGTTGAATCTGACTCATGGTGCTTTTCACAAATGGTTTGTTTGAGGAGAACTCAGCACAGGAGTCCTGTCTGTCTCCAGACCAAAACAGAACGGAGAACCTTTGGAGGACGTGGTTATGATTTGTGGCAATATATTCTGTGTTTATGGGGAGTGTAAAGCACTATAATTCAAACTAAGATGTCGTCAGGTACATGCAGCGATTGGCACTTTATTAATATACAAGGTACAAGAAGAAAATCAAATTGTATTGAATCTACTAAGAAGAACTCGAAGTTGGGTTTGCTTGAATTTAGGAATGAACAACAGAGAATTGATCCAAAACACTGACTCTTATGTCTGCTCATGATCGTGCTGCCACATGATTGAGAAGAACCATTAAACTCCATAGAAGCAGCTTATTGCAGTGCAAATTTATGGCTCAAGCGGCCTTAATATCTTCATCAGCTGGCACGGTGCAGGACATACAGTCTGTTCAGAGCCTGCACGTGATATAATCTTGGCTGGCCTGCTCAGTTATGTCAAAGACGTTCACATCACCTTTATTTTGTTCCTTTATTGTGTTGTACCTGTCCCAGAACTTAAAGTTTGGAGTCCAATTATACTTCTCAACTTTATTGCTGTTCAAAAGTCCACATCTACAACCTGTAAAGACATTTTGATCTGGGATTATGGATGTGTGATGGAAGGATTAAAATCAAATTAACTTGAGGGCTGGATGTATAGTCCATTAGCAGTAAGGATTTTCAACAAATTATTTCTCAGACAATTCATAGGTTAGATATTTATGTGTGTGTGTGTGTGTGTGTGTGTGTGTGTCTGCAGCAGAACTGCCCCCTCTCTGTCAAGCTGTGAAGGCACTGGTATATATCTTTGATAAAATACAGATTAGACATGCTCTAAATTCAAATAGCCTCACAGCTCAGTAATTCCAACGTCTTAGCCATGATTCCTATATGTGTCTATGTATAAACTTGCATATATTTATTTCTGTATAATAATAAGATTCCCTTGATAGTGATACAGTAGCAATGGATCAGTCTTGGTGTGAAGGCAGGAACACTAACTACACATGCACACACACACACACACACACACAGACGTGCGTGCATGCACATGCGCATACACTTCTTTATCCTCAATTGCCCCGTCTTGAAATTTACAATCCAACTTTGCTGGAAAAGAGCATAGTGCTGTCTTCCAGTGCCAGAGTAACTAAAATAAATAATTATACCACAAGCTGACAGCACCTTGTGCATTTAAAAATAGAGGCTCCTTTTCTTTCTAGACTGAATTATGGATAAAGGCTAAGATCACTCCCTGGCCACAGTGGTGTTACATATTACTTATTCAGGATCTCCAACCTCGGTCCCTATTAGTGTTGGATAAGTGGAGCTATTTTCTCAGCTCCTCATGTTCCAACAGACAAAGATGTAGAGGCAAAATGTGGAAACCCTCTGTGACTCACATGTGTTCCCTCTCTCGCGTTCTGCCTTCCTTTGGCGAATTAAGGAGGTTCTGTAGTTTTAAGCAACAGATAGCGTGCACAGCCACAGGCATAGAGTCCCAGGGTTCAACATGCTGTCTACAGGATGTGACATTGTTGCTCTGCATGCCTTTGATCTGCCTTGTCTTTTCTTGTTGGCTTGTCTCCGTGAATCAGTGAAGGAGAACAGAGCGTGTTTATTTCTGTGAAATGTGGAATGCTCCAGCCGTCACCTGGATGTGGTGATTGGTATGTACTGCCGCTGCGCATACAAAATATGATGCCTTTAGTGCTCATTTTATATCCTGAACCCAAGCATTGTACAGCAATTGAATTGGAACATTTTTTTGTTCCTTTGTGTCTGTCTGCTTTTGACATGTCAGCATATATGTATATTCTCAGCAACCTGTCACTCTTCCCCCAGAAACCTCTTGATGTGCCACGGTAAGACTCACATCATGAATAAACATGCTGATGTACAAAGAGATGAGTGCTGGTTGGAGATTAAATCCAAACTTTACATGTTTGAAAAGGAGTCAACAGACCATTGCATCCACCAGGAAATTTGTATTTCTTTACAGTTGTTGGAAACTAGTTGTCATTCCTGCTGTTATTAATTTGAAAAACTCAGGATGCATTCTGGTGGAATCTGAATAAAATGATAGAATTAAGAGAAACTTAAGAGAAATAAAAATAACACATTTTTAAAAAAGTAACAGGTTTTATAATCATAACTACAGACATTATGGGATTAAAAAATGTTTTGTACATGGTATATTCAATCACTAATGGGGTAATAATGTAAAAATACTTGTCCTTTGAAAGACTTGGCATAATTTGCCTGAAAGTGCACTAAGTTACTTAATTTACCAGTGTTGGAGTGGTTAAGCCAAGAGGTTCAAATCCCAGGCTCGACCTCCACACCTTTCTGTGTGGAGTTTACACAAAACTAAGATGACCCGGTCCAGTCCCACTATAACCTTTAGAGATGTGCATATTTTCATTGTAAACAGCATTTATATGTGCCCCCCATTGTGTGTGCAGTGGTACTCATTATTTTCTACTGACTATCTTGTGCCTTCATGGAATACTAAACTTCTAATTTGCTGAACTTGGAACACAAGCTACACTGACTTTTGTGGACACAGCCAGTGGCTGTTGGTTATTGTTTGGGTAGGAATTAAAGAGAGGAGACAAAAATGTGGGTGAGTAGTTCCCCATTTCAGTCAGTTTGGATTGTGATTATCTGCTTTAATTAATACTAATCAATGTGCAAAATCACTGAGGGTAAGTGAATTAACCAGATAACTGGATAATAAATAACAAATAGCAAATAACCGAAACAAGCACAGAAAGAGACACGCAGTAGCTATAAAGTATACTGTAGAATTTCTATAGGCTTTTCTGCTGTTATATGTTGTATGGTTACCCAGTAACTCAAGAAAGCATCATTGCCACGTTTCTCTCCTTATAAAGTTAATTATTTGTATCTCTGTTGTGATTGGCTCTTTACCTGTCAATCCATTTTTCGCCTACGTCTACCGATGCACTACTGACCAATCAGTTTCATATCTGGGCGGGACTTTGCAACACAAGGCGCTTTGAGATCGTTGAGAGAAAAGTTGCGGAACTGATGGATAGAGTGGAATTGCCTGTCCATAAAATTTATTTTAAAGCCTACGCTGATAAAGGGACATGTAAATGTTTAGTCTAAAGTTTCTGTGAGTGACATATGATTTTTGATTTTTTTACAAGTGCCATTTGAAGTGTTAAACATTCTGTAAAAGTGACGTTTACCTGCTAATTGGGGATAAATGGTACCGACGTGGCCGTCATTCAATTGATAACAGCATGCTAGTTAGCATGCTATCGTGACTGGCTGGGAACAAAGCAAGTTCTTTGAAAAAATCTTCGTACACCGAGACCCTGAGTGAGTATAATCACCAATAGTGTACTTTAATCATCGGGACATTCGTTCAGTGAATGATGGACAGTCATTTGACAGGGTGTTTTGGACTCTTAATTAGTGTGCTACGAAGGAGCTAGCTTCCAGTAACATGACCACCAAAGGAGTGCTCCGGATTGGTCACTGCACTCACTGTTCCACATCCATGAGAGGAGACCTCGCATCTGCTGTAACTGCACTGTTTCGTCATGGAACTGTAAGTAAACACAAACCATCTGGTCCTTAATAGACTTAGTTGTGAAACGAAAGAAAATAAGATCCAGGGTATCATTTCTTTGTAATGCTTTTCAACTCTAGGTTCTTCTTGTTGTTATACTCAGTTTATCTTCCATGCGCGGGTGTATGAATGTTAATGATAAAACCATTATTGAGAGAGAGGGCTACACATGAATATCATGATCATATAAATATCCACTTGACAGACAATAGCTGAAGTGTTAGCAACAGTAAGACCTGTGCCACAGTCAGTCATGTAGGCTTGCAAGTATATATAACTATGGCCAGGCATCAGAGTACATCCTATGCATCCTATGGATAAAGGCTACAAGGGTACCAATTAAGGATGAGTGAGCCGTCTATTGGAACTAATGGAAAATCGGTTGCATGTGTAATGCGACTGTAGTAATTCTTGTTTGGACGGTCAGAAAACAGTGAAAGAAAAGTATTAGAATTTGTAGGTCTCAGTGGCATAAATATCTTGTGATAGTTTCTTGAAATGATAATCTTAGCCAACACTCTGCTTGTCTGGCTCTTTTAGACTGTCAAGACTGTCTCTTTGTTGTGGTCTTTTTTTAACTTCAATTGTTTGGAAGAGAAAGCTTTAGATAACTTATAGTAAATAAATAACTTATAAGAACTTAAATGGAATAAAACTTGGGATGGGTACCAAGAAATGACCCTAAATTACTGGGACCAAAGGGACCAGGCAGTCAGTGCTGCTGTTGGTATTTTATCATCATTCACTTAAATACTGGTAAGCACAGCCGTATGGTGGTTAGTACTGTTGCCTCACAGCAAGAAGGTCTTGATTTCTAATACCGGGGTTGACCTCCACACCTTTCCGTGCAGAGTTTTTCTCCCTGTGTTTGCGTGGGTTTCCCCCAGGTTCTCCTGTTTCCCCCACCCACAAAAATGTGTGTTAGGTTAAACACTCCTGCTGTTGCCCCTGACCAAGGCAGAGGTGGAAGATCTGGAGTTGGTCCCCGGGCACTGGTGTGTGTGTGTGTGTGTGTGTTCTCATGTGCATGTTTTGGCTACCCACTGCCCCTCATTGAAGATGGGTAAAAATGCAGAGAATTAATTTCCCTGTGGGGATCAATCTTTCTTCTTTCTTTAATTTTCAAATTGCTGGCTGTGCCCCAGAGATCACCCAGTTTGCATGTTGAAAACAATATAGATTTTCCCTGAGACACATGGTTAGGTAAAAAATAAAAATGTGCTAAAGTATTTATACTACACTTAATTAAAACATACACAAGTCTTTTAATGTAGTGTTTTTACTTTGGTACTTTACACCGTTTCTTATAAGTAAGAAAGTGACACAGTAACACAGGCATGGTGTAATGTATTCTGCTAATATAATTACTTGTCAGGGCTGTGGTCACAGCTGTTGTTTCACAGTCTGAAGGCAGTGGGCACAAACAATTTCCTGATTCATTCTGTCCTGCACTTTGGAGGAATGAGCCAGTGGCTTAGACGCTTCATGATGGCCTTGATCTTGTCTATTATCCACCAGCCTTCTTTTTTTCTCAGTAGCCTTGCCTGCAGCTGTTCACAGCAGTGCAGTGTAGATAAAGCAAAATCTTGCTGCTGTGAGTTGAGCAAATTCAGATGGTGCATTTGACCTAGACCTTGGAGAACTTGTTGGCGCAGTTGCTCACTAGGATTTTCTTCATGCCATCATTTTCCACTTTTGTCCAGCGGTACCCCAAGGGAGTTAATTACCTGACTGCAACTATCTTCTCAACCCTGTAGTATTACCAGACATAATATACCTGTCTGTTTCTAGTGAATTTTCCAAAGTCACTCACATTAAGCTGCTTTCACATGTATGTGGCACACACTCTGTTAGCCGCTGAGCTTTTATGAATGAAAAGGATAGAGTGCTGAATAGTGGCTACTGAGTGGAATTTCTGCTAGCAAAGCAGAGAGATGTTATCAGCAAAAGAAAATATTCTCTCCAGTTTTATTTCCTAGACTTGTCTGACAGCAGAATATCAGATAGGGACATCAAAGAGGCCCACAGAAGACCAGAGAAATAGGTTGACTTACTCAGAAAAACTGACCCTAAGGTCACTAGGATTCAACTGATTGTATGATTTTTACTATTTGTTTTATTTAATTGACAATATTCTTATCTTTAGATGCACCATTGTTGGTAACCTAAATCAATAATGTATTGTGTGTGTGTGTGTGTGTGTGTGTATTTACTGAAGCCTAGGGTTGCATTTGGTGATTTATTAATTTTTTTGGTTTTGGGCATTGCTCATCTCTGAAGCTAAAAATAAAACATTGTGAATTTTGATTGTGGTTTAGCTAGCCATTCTTGGGAGTGTTGTCTCCAAGTTTTCCCTAGAACAGCGATATGTAGTATATGTATGTATGTATATATTTGTATGCATATATAGATGGATAGTAAAATGTCAGTATTGTGCTACTTGTCACTGAAATGACGTTGTTGTCCCATTTGCCAAATCTTCAAAATGCAAAGCAGAAAGGAGGAAATCTGCAACCCACAGATAGTGATATTCAATATTTATGGGTTAAATCCAGACTTTCTCCCAATCAGCAATGTGTGAACTCACCACACAGAGAAAGCTGACTCACCAGCGTCAGGTCTTGTATCTCTGTGAGCCCTTTGTTATCCTTTGGCATAGAAGCATCACACCTGCATTAACACTTCTGATATTTGAATCAAAGACTTTGTAACGTGAAAAGGTTACAGGAAGTGCAAAGCCATAGCAAATTTAACATCTAAGTCTCTAGCTCTGTGCAGCATTTCAACACTTTTAGCTCGTCCTTTCCCATAGCAAATATTGATTCGAGGGGTGAATAGTATTTTGATGGTTCAAAGGCAGGATTTGTCCATACTGTTCCTACATTTAGACTACTAATCTCACGCATCAGTGCATATTATCCAATGCTCGAGTATGGTGATGGACCATCACCATACACGAGCACTATTGGTGTAAATGAGGAATCTGAAGTTTCCTCTGTGTCTGCTTCTTCACCGTTACACTGTATTATGAGACTTGTAAACGATGCTAGTCAGAATATGATGACAAAAAATTATATTTACAAAAATGGACTACCCAAGCTAGAATAGCAGAATTAAAACACATGATTGTACACCTGCTTGTTCCATCAAACGAACACACCTCTGTATTTGAGAAAGGGGGCCGAGAGTGACACTTCTTACACAAGTTCTCAATCAGACCTTATACCTGCTGATATACTTGAGTTATTTGATATTTAATTGCTTATAATTGCTACATTTCCTTGTTTTAATCTGTAACACTTTGAGAAAATGCACTACTTATGCTGTTCTGACAGCAACATTTGTTTGAGTTAAACATCATTCTCAACCAATTATTGTTCTCATTGTCACTAATATTTATTCTTATTGTTTGGCGCCGTCTCTGCTTTGCTTTGTTTGAATATACACTGGCAGCTAGTTGTGTCACAGTGGTTTGTCAAGTATTTGTCATACTTGTAAGTGTTTGTAAATGAATTTGCCAACTGTCAGTCTGAATAATATATAGGAATTTGCTCTGCAAATTTTTTTCTTTCCAGTTTTAAAGAACATTTTTTTCTTAGTGATGGCTGAATCACTATTTAAATTGTTTGTCACTTTTACTGTCCTCCTTTTTGCATGCAAAAGTACAGTATTTCAACATAACCACATTTTATTATTATCATTAGTGGAATTAAGTACATTCAGTTGTACTGTAGTTGAGTCTTGCAGCTCTCATCCCCCCTCACATAAATTTGTAGGCAGCTTTTTCCAGTAAACATGATCAGGGATGCCAAGTGTAAGCTACCTTCAAAGAACAAAATGGCAGGGATCCAAACAAAACGAGTGGCAGTTGATGTTGTTAACCAGCCATCAGCTAAATAATATTTTTAAGATTAGTTGTAACAAACAAGTGCTAGAAGGTGAGTCAATTCTGGACTTAATTTCATCATACTCCTTATTCCTATTTGTTGACATTTGCGCTGACACTGTCATGGCTCTGTTTTGTCCTTTGTTTTTCCCTCTGTTTTACTCTTTCTCTTCTCACCCTCTGTATGTCAACCCTTTCTCTGAGTTTTCCCTCTCCCGCCATTCACATGTCTCCACTCAGCCATTCATCTCTTTTTCCGTTCTACAGACTCGTTCCCCATCTACAACCCCTCATCTACCCAGTTGACAAAATCATTTGCTCATCGCCTTGTCTGCATATACTGTTTACTACATTGTTCTTCTAGTCTTATGCCATAGCTCTCTCATATGCTTATTTGTTGCCCTTTTTTTGACTGCCTTTCCATTGTTGACCTTGTTGAGCACTGACTAGAGTAAATCCTGTCTTTTTACAATAGCTCTATCTAATTGCCTCTGCTTTGCCCTACATAACAACACTGTGACAACACCACTGAGTAGAAGTATGCCACTTAAAAGTAATAAATTAGTTGCCTGAATAATTGTCTATTGTAAATAGTGGCGCTGTAAATATTTCCCTCTAAGGCAGTATTTTATGGTTCCCTGTTATTTGACCCTCAATTACAATAACTGGCACATCCTGACATTTAATGACTTGCTGAAAACTTACCTAGTTTGACAGGTTTCCAAGGGGAGATGGTCAAGTAAACAGCCACAACTTAAGTCAATGTTAGCCCACAGTGTACTGAATACCCAGGCCTTATTAATCTAAGAACACTCTTATAAAGGAAAGCAAAGTGCTGCTGAGAACAGAGATGCTTTACTCTGTCTCTGCTCATAATCTAACATTCAGGATTTATATCATCACAGCTTTACATAAGCTTATTGAACATACACTGAAGGAAAATATCTGTTGAATCAGATTTATTTCAATGTAATGTCAGACAGTGATTGTATATAGACATACTTCAGTTTGATTTGTGCGGTGTGTTATATGTTCGGTCGCTCTCTATTTTGACATGACGAATAATGAGTGGTCATTGCCAGTGAGCATTCAATGTCCAAAAAAACCAAACAATGACACTTGAGAGAAACCACAGAGAAGTGACGCTTACCTTCCTGGCCTTTAGCAGACTATCCTTGACTCAGTTTTACTTTACAAGTACTCTTGCAAGTAAAATAAAAGTAAAAGCAGTCAGCTGCCTGTAATTGTAGTCAAATGATTGTTTGACTACATGTTTGATACATATTTCAGTTAGACATTGCTGTTCTTCATTAACAACACACATGCACATTTTTTTTGTTAAAATGCAGAGCCTGGAGGAAATAAATTGAAATGAACATACAGAGACAAGCTGATAGTGATGAAATTGTGCTTTAGAAAGCTTAGACAATTTATTAATGTCCTTGTGTTTGGCTGCGCAAAACAGGTGTTGAAACAAATTTACAGCAGTTGGATATGATGACAAAGTACCGAATGGTGCTTTCCACCAGGGGGAGAAAGTAATGGCTAATGAGAGAAATTTGGACTATGTGGTTAAGATCTTTGTCACAGATGACTAGTTTCTTTCCTGTTTTGATATCTGCCTGCCTCTGTTGTGCCTGAACTGATCTGGTAACCACAGACCATAAAGAAGCTGTTTACTACCTGTTCAGGACCTAAGATGAATTGGACGACTAAGGTATACCTGCTAATTTAACAGACAATTTAAATTATGTTTGAAAGTATCAGCACTGAAGTTTCTCAGAACAGTTGGTATTTTCCTTACCCCTTAAGCACCGGTAAATTAGTTTGTAATTGAATACACTTTAAGGAAAACTGTTGTGGGTTATTTAAAGAATTTTGTCTCCTCCACATACACATTTCAGATTACTAACCTGTTATACGATATAAACAAGTTGACCATAAAGTATATCAAGAAGGAAGAAATTCCTGTAGATTCCCACATGATCGGAGTCCTATGGTGACGCATCTTCATGTACATGGGGTAATTATTCGGAGATTTAGCACATTTGCACAATGACAAGCGATGCCTGTATAACTTAATGAAGATGGACACATTGGTGGTTACCCCACGGGTTACCAATGAGATTAATTATAGACAATATATAGTATATATATTTGTAAATTATTGTGCACAGGGAGGTGTTTTGGGTAAATGTGACACAAATATTATGACCCAAGAAAACCTTTTCATCGTTTCTTACACTTGTTGTAGAGCTTCAAAAAAGGATATAGTTTTAAGGATTCTCATCAGCAACATGTCAGATCAGCTGGGACTCAAAGAACCTTGTCTCTCCTTCACTAGGGCTTAGAAGACAGACTTCACTCACTGTAAAACCAAACATTCAGGCTAGGATTAGGGGGGAGGGAGATGAGAAGAAACATGAGTTGCAAATTCTTATCTCAACCCCTAGTGAGGACAGAAACCATATTATGGAAAATGAAAATGGCAAACCTTGGTTGGTATACGAGGATGCATTTCAATCAAATTAAACTTACTCAAAGCATTTTTTCCTTTCTTTTCCTATAGTACATGGGTTTTATTTTAGCCACATACTTTTTTGTCAAGTAATTATGGACAAATAAGTTGTAGTTTACGTTAGTGTTCCCTCACTTAACCCATTAAACTTTGACTACTTTTCCTTCAGTTCGTTTTCTTACTCTTTGAAATCCCATAAGACAAAGATTGTGATTAAAAACATTCATTTGAAGCAAGTTAACCGCTACATCATGTCTCCAAAATTAAAGTATTTTCGTATAGTAAAAGTATTTTAATAATTAAGGTATACTTACTTAACAGGGCAGAAAGAGCGGAGAACATGGAGCAAAGGCCCCAAGTTCACTCAAAGTGGTACGCACTCAACAGGATGAGCCACGTATTTGATTTAGGTTACTGAAGGATCATTGCCAGAGTTAAATAACAGATGTTAATTTTGACTGTTACTGTAAGACACAATGTCATTATCAGCGACAAATTCAAATAGTTTACACTGCCACCGACCGCCCTGCACAAATTCTGTTTTACTGTGCCGTAACACAGAAGCAGTAATATGGATGTCAAAGTGCTCTTGCTTCTGGTTACTTTAATGATTTGTGAGCGTTAAAACACCACGGAACACACACACCCCCCTGCACGCATATTAGTCGCGTTGCTCTTTGGATTCAAATTTGCAACTTTCTCCAGTCCAGCTCTCTGATCTTGAAGCAAAAAAAACAAACCTCTGTCAAGTTAAATTAGAAGAAATAGACTACTGGCGTGTAAATCAGAAAACCAAAGCAACTGCATTGGCTCATCCTGCCATTTGGAGAAGGTATTTCACTAAGACTTGAGAAAACCGAAATGAATGGCCAATCAAAGATTCTCATTATATTTGGTTGGAAGATCATTTATCAAGACCAGAAAGTATACACAGTATACTGTAGTGGCACCTAAAACTGTTCTACACAAATAACAGAAAAGAGTCTCTTAAATCCCTAAGACATCGGTAAATGACTTGGTATTTGAATGCATTTTAACGAGTTCAGGATTTGAATAAATATGACCATTTTCACAATATTAGGTTATGATTAAAGTACTTAAATCCATTATAGCCTTTTTTCCATGTAGATATGTTCTGTATCATTTCATACAGGTTTGCCCAGAATGAATACTTATGTATTTGGTATGCTTGGAAATTTTGAGCTTTTTATAACAAAAATAAAACTCCAATGTTTCTGAATATAGGCCCATTGGTTGTTACCTCTGGGGTTAAAAGGGAATGCTGAAAACATGCGTCATGATCTCCAAACCTGCTGTCTCAATGATCCACATAATACAATAGAGCACTGCTGATAGAGAACAGAGCAGTCTTACTTACTTTACTGATGTAAATTCCAGGTCCTCTTGTCTGTTGAGGGATCCTTGTTGTAAATAGGATTATGCTAATATATCTTTATATGGAAGGATTCAACAATAAATGGTCCTGTAGATGCACATTTTGTTTTGAAATTTGAAATATGATGATGTAGACCAAAAGTGGAGGCAGCATCCTTAAGCAGGTTTGCAAGAATAAGATGCTTTCAGCAAACACTGGCAACAATAGCTTATTGAAATCGACACTTGGATGGTATAAATCAATCTTTTTGTACATCTGAGGCATCCATTTCAACATTTGATTTACAAATGTTGAATAAATGTAATAGCCATAATGTGACTTTCTTTTTATTTATTGTTATTGTGCTACTTTGTGCAATTTCAAGATGGACATTGACAAAGATTGAAAGGCAAAGTGTTGATGGCATATATGCACTTGCAGGAAATGCAATATTACGCACAGTGGAAAAAACTGCTGTCAGAAAATCAAATAATACAAAACCCATTCCTGTTTCAATATCCTCCCCGATAAAAATCAGTGTACGACCACACACTTTCCAGCCAGCATCATATTCAATTAAGTACTACCTCAGAAACAGAGGCAGGGAAATAATGTGCCAGTCTTCTGACAGTCTTATTTTTGTATAAATATTTAACAAATTTTAGGAAAAAAGAATTCAATCACGAGTCGTGTCTGAATGTTTATAGTGAATGCGCTTTATGTTACCTTCTTCTGATCATTGCAAGCGGGTGCAAATAACTGTATCACATGCTCTGCAGAGTTACATCAAATAATGAATGATCACCCATACAGTTCCATACTGTAACTATAACAGAGATAATTAGAATTAGAATGACAATTTGTCATCAACCTTGTAATGATCTCCAGAGTACGTATCATAAACGTAATGGTCGTTTTAATGAGAAGCTTTTACAGGAATCTGCGCCGCCTCCATCTATTAATAAAGAGCCACGATGACACATGATTGGCCGGCTGCCTTCGTTAGCCATGCATGCCACATTCATGTCTCATTTGATGGATAACTTCTTAGCACCTCGGTACATTTCATTGGAGCACTTGACCTTTATCGATATGGCCCACTTCAATATACTGAGCAATGAAAGGCTCCATCAATTTCGTGCATGATTGTCTTCGTCAAAAACCCGTGGTGGACATGAGCAGAGATCTTTGGATTTATATGACAGGATAACGATGTCGCTAAAAGTATTAAAAATAGAATGAATTCATAAGATAAAAGCGGTGGTAAACAGGAAAGGATGAAAAAAAGATTTCCGCCCATGATGTGCATCACAGTTTGATTATTTGATTATTTTTAATGAACAAGATAGACATCCTATAAACAAATAATTTTATGTTGCATAGAATTTCTCATGCCGAAGCAGATAAAGAGTTGCACATACAGTCCGTAATTACAAGTGTGAGACTATCATAAAAATACCTGTGAATCAAGTGGTAGTGGTGGGATTCCAGTAATGCAATGCAGAACATGCATACAGAGAGGATTGGGTTCTCTTATAATTGCCTAGCTTTGATCTCTGAACTCTGCAGGAGGCTGCTTATGATCTGTCTCTAGAGTAACTGCCTCTGTGGACCTCTGAGGGAGCCAAAAACTCTTGGCTCTCATCGTTTCCCAGAATGGAAGACAACACACCCAGCAGCAGCTCTGGCTGATGTAAGGCTTTCACTGATATAGGATGTCTGAAGGTCAGTACCTGTGTTTTTAGCTAGATTGCATCCATGTAGAACATAAAGTCTTGTCAAACCCGTCCAATTTTACCAACTTTTCCTTTTCCTGATGTACAATAGTGAATGTGTGTCCCCGTTGCTTTAGACATAAGATGTATATTACACAGATTTGTGCAACGGGAGAAGGTGTCTTTTCTTTTTGCTCAGAACAGGTGCAGACTGAGGTGCTGATCACATACTTATAACAGCAAAATTTCCCTGTAAAGTCAGTAAATTGTCTTGGCTGTGGCTGCAGGCTGTGCATGCATACTGCCATATCACATTTGCAGCACTCTGAATGATGAAGTAGAAACTGTGCAGTCTTGAATGTGCTTTTTTCTCCTTCCATTGCATACCAGTAATGTAACAATGCACAAAGCGTTTTCAATAGGATAATTTCCTGTGAGTTGCCCACTAGGGCTGCACAGAATTAAAATGGGCAGATTTGCCAAAAAATATTAAACTGCTCAACTGCATTTGTTTATTTAAATATTTGATATGGACATAGCAAACCATTGGGAATCCACCATAGTATATGGTGCAAGTGTAAGTAAGTGTAATTCTAAATCTAAGTGTTTGTAGCAAGAACCCTGATTTTAAAAAAGTGAAAGAAAATGAATAAAACAAGAACATGTTGCATTTGTTAAGAATGAGAGAAAGAGGAAATGAACAAGAAGTTGCGTGCAAAGCATTAGGAGCAGATTTGATGAACTTTGAACAAGCATTTTACTGTTTACAGTGACTTAAAACAGAAACTTTCTTTGAAAATACTAAAGAGATCCTCTTATAATAAACTATTGTAATTTGCCAACTGACACCAAAGACGATTATCGCTTAAGCTATTTATTAGTCATACGAAATGCATTTTTAGTCAATACCTGTTCTTTAAAAAGGAACCCAACAAACAAGATCATGAATGATATTTTTAATATTTATCAGTCAAGTACACTGTACATCTGTCTAACTGATGTTACTGTTTGGCTTGGATAGTCCTGCAAGGATTCGTTTGTCCCCAGTAGAGTCTGTCATTCACAGCAGAACTGTTTATTTTTTGACCTTTGCATTTTTTGTATCCCACTGTCCTTTCACTGGCTTTGTTAGTGAGCTGCATCCTCTGAGGCGAGGTGAAGAGGACGAGATGAAAGATTCATACTGGCACACATGGTGAGGGAGAGGGAGATCTCCGCTAGAGAGAGTTAATTAGGATCTCCCTTTCCCAGGCAATCACTCTGCTCTTGACATTTCATCTCACTTTTTCCTAAACAAAGCTTGCTACGTTTGGAGGAGTCATAGAGAGGGAGAAAGTGCTTGACCTTGGTTAGGTGTTCTGATGCATTGCTGGTTTTGGTCTACATTAGTTTACCTGACCATGTTAACGTGAAACAGGAATAACAATCCCACTCCAACCCAAGCAACCTGTCTCAAACAGCCGGTGTTTTACTTAAAGCATAGCTATTTTTTTTTGTCCTCTGCAGCAAATCCTTTGCTTTGCTGGAAAAGCTCACCTATAAATGTTCCAAGAGCTTGTGTAAGAGGGTACAGATTTTTCCTGATGCAAAATTTAAAAGGTGCAACAGAAAACAGATTCATACGCAAATCAATCCCAGTATTGAGGATAGAAATAGTGCAGTAATACAGTAACGGAGCAAAACAGGCCATCAACCCCAACAGTTGTATGATAATGGATTTTGGAAACATAATCATAGCTTGGCTAAATTAAAAATGTTCAATGTGAAACAGATGTGATGATCAAATTTTGTCAGAAAAAAGCCCCGGTCTGAGACACACGAAGAGAGAGGAATATTTCGTTGTCCTCTTCTCACTGTCTGTCATTTGAAATCAGAGAAAGCAGACAGCATTATTGGAGACCAATGCCAGTCGCAGCCAGTGATCCTGCTCCATGACAGATCTGTTTAATGCACACTTTATATCTGGAAATGCCCTGTTGGATTTTTCAGAAAGCTGACAGTGGATATAGGTTACCTGCTCACAGAGAAAGGGGAAAATTACCGATTTGAAATGACTTCAATCCAAAGCTGGAGTATGTCTTACAGTCCCCAGAAGGCTTGGTTGAAATAGCTGAACGAATTTCCTCACGTCACAAAGGTTTCATCATGTTAAGACAAAACGACAAGTGGGAATATTTGTGACAACACAAAATGTGGTAGAGACATGAGTCACCACTGGCCATTTACACAGGATTTTACAGCCATTGATTCCTGCTCTTACGTAGTCAGACATGCAGACGATTCTAATAAATGCATGCTGAATCCTTACTTTTGTATATCTGTACTGTGTGAGCTGTGGTGCAGAACAGATGCAAAATTAACGCGTTAAGAAACTGGCAAGTTTAACCCCCAGGAGTCTAACCTTGATCAAACGGATAATTTACTGATAATTTAGATATATGTACATATACTTTGTGTCCAGATACTGAAATAACTTGGTCCTACATTTTGAATGTCATACAGTGGGATCCTTTTACAATGACCACAGCCACACCTGATTATTACTCCCGAGATCCACAGCTCACATGACGAAGGAGTTGAAAGGTCATCCAATCAGCAAGGAGTATTCAGCAGCCCATGGCAGAGGTTGGCAATATTATAGATTCCCTCATTAAAACCTTTGTATGGGCGCAGGTCAGCTGGGTTCTGACAGGTGTCAATGAGATGAATGGCTCTGTCGGAAACACACACATGCTCCCCACATCACCAACCCAATGAGGGCAACTGCTGCCAATAGGAACAGTAGTCATTGAAATGAGGGTCACAACCCTGCCATGCTTAATTCATAAATCTGCTGCTGTGACCGCTGATGAAGCCTGTGTTTAACCTCAGAGCTCTACGCATCATTTGCTGTTTTGTCATAAGAAATAAGTGAGATTGTCCAGTGCCGTTTTAACCCTCATCAAGTCACATCTGAACTTTATTGTGTATAGTGATAGTCAAATCATTGAAGCCACCCCATCCCCACATACGGGCCACATTGTTTTACCGGAGAAATTCTACTATCAGATAGACTTTATTTATATTCGAATCATTTTACTAATGTATTCACTAAGACTCCCATGCTGCTCCTTGAAATGACAATTTGTGCTGTATATTTCACTTATATTTATATCTGTGTGTGCAGGTATTGGCATACACATTGCAATGTATTATATATACCAAAGTTACTTGGTGTATAATATTTAATGATGAATAAGTGAACAAATAAATGAATAAATGTACAGAAACCACAAGTAGGATGAGAAAAATGAAGAACAATAGCGCAGCAGTTATGACAACCAAAAGCAGGTGGGAAGAAATTTTACCCCCATATCTCACAACCAGCAACAAAGTGTCAGCACAATTGTCATTGTTATCGGACAACAGACTCGATTGTCATTTTCACGCCCAGTGCCCACGTTGTGAAAATAGCAAATAGACCATGGGTGTGTTGGTCTTGAGGAGGAGTGGTAGCGCAAATTGTTGATGCATTGCTATAGTGGGGCAGTGGAATGTGTTTGCACTTTAGACCAACTCAAACCACTTCTAAGAGCAAGTCTATTTTTGTGTCTTGTTTTTCAACTATTTAAGGACCACAGTATTCACCTTACATACAGTATGCGGGTTCAAAACACATATGCACTCTGCTTGTTAGACACAGGACACAAATTATTTAATGCATTAGTTGTGGGGGAAAATTAAAATAAAGAAAAATTGGACTCTTTAGAAAATAAGATAATGTACCTATACAAAAACTACAAATATAAATACAGGAAATGGTTCAGTCTTTGTCTTTGTCAATTTGATGAAAATTAACAAAACCAGCACAAAGGCGTTGGTTGCTGCATGTTTATTGCATGTTTAACGATTGAACAACAAATACCATCCAAATAGTAATTGATCATATTCAAGTGCACATGGCCTTTAAAAGCAATGACAGCTGGCGCTTTGATTGGTCCTCTCCATGTTTGGCCCAAAACACACATGATTAATTAGGAGCCTACTTTGCACTACAACTACAACTTTGCGCCCTGCGCCTCCCTTTGTACTGATATTATGCAACGCTGAAATAGCTACATTAATTTGGCCACGCCCCAAAGCAAAGGGCGCAGTACTGCCAATACCAAAACATTTTACTGAAGGTCCAAGTCACCTATGGTTTAAAGAGTCTTTTATAGGGGACAAAGAGTTTCAGAAGTCTTATTTGAAACCATTGCAAGAATTTAATGTGCAGAAAACACAGTGATCCATTTCTATTCTCTCAGGGAAAACACGCAGTTTATGGTCTCTTGCCTTCAGTTTTGATTGGTTTGCTGCATCTTGCTTGAGCTGCATGAGAGTGGATTAGGGCCAAGTTTAAAAACAAAATCATTCTGATAAGTCGGTTTTTCAAAGGTTTAAGTGAGAGTTCTGACATTTCTTTCTATTCTGACCTTTTTTTCTCAGATGTCTATACTGTACTATATATTATATAATTCTATACTTCCTACTGTTCTACACCAAAGGAAGAAAAAAAAAACATCATGAAAGTTTTGTCATGATTTTAGTGTCAAATATATCTTTTGCACCATGGCCACGTGTATGATACCTTAAGGAGGAAGTTTAAGGAAATAGGAAAAGAAAGGAGAGGCTACTGAGAAAAGAAGTGATTTTCGCAACAGCTATGAGAACATTAGTGAGTTTGAGCAAGAAGATAAAGAGATATGATTCACTGGGAAGAGGAGAACGATATCGTTTATACTCAAAAGAAGCTCTGAGCTTTGCTATCTCGAGTTAATCAAGTCTAAGCAAAGAAAAACTTTTGTTATGCTAACAGAAAACAATATTGTTTCTGAAGTGCTGAATTCAACTAAAAGTAATGATAAATTTGCCTTAGAAACAAAAAAAACATTTTTTTGCCTTTGAGTGCCTTTTCATACCACTGTCCCACCACTTATTTAGTCCCCAGATTTTCTGCTCTTTTATCACTGCACAATGGATTCGTTACAGCCATAAAGCTTGAATCTTGATAAGACATCAAACGTTTATCTAGAGACATTTCAAACAATCCTGGTCTTGGAAGAGGCAAATAATTATCAGCTAGCCTGCAATTAATTAGAATGTCATTTGTAGCGAAATGAGCTCAAAGAAAAATAACCAAGTTATTAAAGAAGCTAATTGTCTCCGATAAAGCTCAGCTTGGTGGATGTGTAATTTTTTTTTTTTTTTTTGCTTTTTATCTTTTCCAGATTTTACTTTTATCACACAGCAGTTAATGTGTCCATCAAAAGAACAAAAAAAGTGAGTGTAAGCATAGGATTTATGGCTCTCTGCTAATATGATTGTCACCCAGTCACAGTAAAGGCTCCAATGTCTTGGCAGCTCTTTGTTGTGTTTAGTCAGCACAGTCTTGTCTCATAAGCTGGAAACTAATTTATTTAAAAAAAGTAGAGGTCCCTCTATCCCTTAAATTGCATCTGACAAGTTTAAACTATTTAATGTTTAAGTGTCCTTGAGCAAGGCATTGACCTCTTGCTGCTACCAACATACTTAGAAAGACTTTTGCAATAGTCTAATGCTTGCAAACTCTTGTGTTGTACCACACCTTAGTAATAATTAGTCGTGTTTCCATCTAATGTCAATTGAATTTGTGAGGAGTATGAGGTGCATTTCCATCAATTGGTCTGGAGTGAATAAAACCGGTTATGCAAAAGTAGTTCTGTCAGAAGTTAATGTAGGCTTTGTCTTTCACCAATAAATAGAGTAGAAGATACAGGTTGCAGACTCGAGACACAGCACACAAAGCCTTTGGCTGCAACATTTCAGAATGTCCAAACCCACATTTGATCTGTTGTTACTCGGACAGCAGAAACAGCTGATCAGTCATGTGAGTTAAATGTTAACTACATCATAACTTATTTGGAAAAGGCGTGTCCATTACCCACTTTGCACATCAGCTGTTTTTATACTTTTCCATTATCCACCTTAAGAAAGCGTAAAATATTGACGATGCTTTTTTTAAAATCTGGCCTTTTTATAATGCAATACTTCAAAATAAGCTTACAAATACCTGGATGGAAACATGGCTGGAATGAAATGTCCTTGGCATGGTTGAAATTGAAGTGGGAGGCATACATTCACTTTTGACTAACATGACAGGCCAAATAAGAAGAATCATTAGATGGCCTAAAACGTAGCTTATCTATCTTTTGCTGTACATCCAGCTCCTTCTAGCTGATAGAGACTTATTAGTAAAGTATTGTCAGATTTGTTTGGTTTGATTTAAAATGCTCACTTAACTTGCGACTGTATTAAGTAGCAAGCGTTCTTCAGTCCATGCATTTAAGAAAGAATATGTAGAAAAAAAGTTATTCAGTTTGTTACTTTCTCACAACATAAACTGCACTTATACATACCTGTACAGTATATGCACTTTGTCTTGCCTTGTTTTACCTCCTTGCACTGCCATGTAGCACTGCCTTGAAGGAACTTGGTCCCTTGGACCAGAACCTGAGCCTTGTGGCACTTATTATCGTTGTATTTACTGAATACTTGTGAATACTGAATACTTTGCTTGTGTTGTTCTAATTCTCATATGTACGTCGCAATTTGCAAAAGAAAGCAAGCAATGACCCAGTTCAGATGTAGATAACCTACTAAAACATGTAAAAATTGCAACTTGATTAGCATTGTATCAGTGCAGCTCATGATACATAAAAAGTACAATTGTTCGATTCATTTATAATTCCAAGTAGGACATTTACATATACAGTATACACTTCAATCGCACTTCCATGATGAACTGGTTGTGTGGGTGTCCAGCTCATGGGGTTAAATGGAGGTTGTGTACAGCTGTAGTAGGACATTTTCTTACAGTTTGAGGGGCCCATATATCTACAGTATAGGAAAAGTCTGCATTCTTCAATTTGACTAATGCTATGTGCATTTTTTCACACATTTGTTTTTATCATGTAGCTCTACAAAATCCAGAAATGTTTATCCAGACACAGCCTTCTTAACTGAGCTTGTCATTGAAAAGTCCATGTTGCTGTTTATTAAACTGCAAAAATCATCTTCCTTTTATTTCAGGTCACCCAAAAGTAACTACAGAAACAGCATTTTTAATTGTATCAGTCTGTGACTGCAACAAACAGCATAGCATGCTTGTTAAATTTAATAGTGGCTGCCTGGCCTCATGCCCAGTTGATTGATTGTCATTGACATTATGTACCCTCTAACTTTGACTAATTTGTTTTTGCTATTGAATGTCATTACCACTTTCAATTTGTGGGCTTATAATGTCAATTTTTCTTCCTCAAAATTCAATAAACAAGGTTTGGAGGAAAAATTATTCTAACAGGACAGGAAACAGTATTCCATTTGCACCTTTGTCCTGCAGAAATAAATACACATTATGAGTGAGTATTTAGTTAATACAAATGTGAATGATTTGAGTGAGGACACGTGATGTTTTATCACATTAGAATCACACATATGCACTGGCTATAACAGAAATCTTACTATTATCACTTAATCACATGTGTGGTTTCATTACTCAGATGGAAAAATTTGCGTTGTGTTCCTGGCAGTCGTTGATTCAGCACATTCCGTCACCACAGCCCTGTCAGACTGACTTTATGAATACAAATGTTTTCACAGACACAATGAAATTGCACATATTGTATCATGGAAGTTATGCCCACAATGGCTTATTTACTGACAGTTGTAAGGAACCACATCTAGAATTTATAACAGAAAAACTTCTAACTCCTATTATCCTTTAAATACTGATTTATTCAAAGTAATGGTTTATTGTTCAATGGAGACCATACTAAATAATTCACTTTCTTAATCAATTTCACGGTGTGGTGTAAAAATATGAACAGAACATTTTCATGTCTACTCAGGTAATTCACAAAACACATTGCCCATTTAAACACATCCTTAAGGATATACTATGTCATGCAACCATGTTCCCTCATTCATAAAATGCTGGTAACTGGCCTTCGTGATGATTGCCTTCGAGGAGCCATTACTACTGTGTGTTATTTCCTCATTTGTATATCAGGTAAGCAAAAAATAAAGACCTATGTATGAAATGTGCATGTTTTTGAAACGGTTGTAAATATGCTGGTTATTGATAAAGAGGATGCATACACTTCCATTCAGTTTATAACTCAGTTTATTAAATGGTTTTTATTTGATCTTACAAGCAATCCTGTAGTGCTGCGACTCTTCCTCAGGCATGAACATCTGTTCTCTGTCTTACTCTCCTACTCTTTCTCTCTTTCTATCTCTCCCTCTCCAGACAAACATTCATGCCTTCCTTAATTCACCTGTAAAGTACTGCTTGCAAAGCTTACTAAAAGCTGTGAACTATGTGTGCTTGAAATGGTCATGTTAATGCTGTCAAAAATAATTTGTAGTGTTAATTGTATAAGGAGTTCAATCAACAGACCTACTTCATTAGTATGAAAAAGTAGTGATTTGATCACAAAGAGAAACAACTGGTCTTCCTCAGAGGATAGAAATAATTTTTAATTTAATGTAAGTGACTATCACAGCATTGTAGATTACAGTTGCACAGTGGAAGCTTTAATCGTTATTTCAGTTTATTTAAGAGTAGAAATCCTGCCAGTAATGCTGCTATGACTGATGATTGTTTAGGTTTGATACCATGCTACAGAGGTCCAAAATGCTTTGAGAACTAAGTTTGTTTTGTTGTTTCTGCATTGGGTCATCTTTTGTGTAATATTGTTAATTAAGAACAGTGCCTTTAACTTTAACTTTGTTGGTCTTTTGTTTTGAATTGATCGAGAAGACTGGGGGTCACAAGCTGAAACTTGCGACTTACATGTCTGTCATTTTCCTTAGGGTCACAGACTGAATATGGACTGAAAAAAGACACTGATATAAGCTGCTAGGATAAGATGCCTTTGCAGGTTGGCCGCCTGAGACATCCATGCATGAGCGCATATCACCTGCTGTGTGATGGACAGTGCAGCATAGAACCCTAGCAGCTCCCTGCTCTTCTAAGCTGAGAAGAGACTGTTGAGTTGGCTAAGATATATATGAGCCTCACACCTTCACCTGATCTTCTCTTTCATTTGCACATTCCTGTGGAGATTCTGCCATTTTAAGTGTTGTGAGGGTGGAGTGGAAGCAAAAAATAAAAACATTTGGCAGTAAGTCTGCACTGGTGCTAAACTCATTCACTACCCCTAATTGGAAGCACTGTGCCAGAGAATGGTGGAATCATCTTATAAATTCATGTCTCGTCATCCTACTTCATCAAATATAAAGGGAAATTGCACATATCCCTAAATTTACTTTACTTGTACACTTTAGGCACATCATATAAAACAAACTACACCTCTGTTTGGCATAAAGTATGATTTCTGATTTCGGGAAATGTATTTGCAAGGAAACAGCACATAATATCACAACAGCTGGCTGAGTGAGACATCTCTCAGTATCCATAGAGATGGATGCTTCCTACGTTTGATTTAAAGAGCTGGGTGCTCGTCACAGTTTCATCTGTTTAATTAGACCCTCCTTCTTGATACAGTGTGCCCTCCACAGCTGTGAGTATAACTTCATCAAGTGTGACACTCCAGCCAGTGCCAAATCCTGACTGGTCTGCTTTTATAGTGCAGGGCAGCAATGAATGAATGAAGTTGCTGTCAGGTAGGAGGAGGCTGTATTGAAGTGCGATCAACTTGAGAGAGTGATAAATTACAAAAGGGTGAACACAATAAGCAGGGGAAGATGCTCCAGCTTCTCTTTCCCATAGATAAATAAATTTTCTAACATCAAAACTAAGACAGAACGTTGCAGATGATTTAAGATAAGTACATTCTGGCAGTAATAACCTATGACTGGCAATTGGATCCATGAATAGATACTGCAAACTCAATGCTTAAAGGGGACATGGTGTACATAGTTATTTTTTCACGCGTCTGTTGCTGTTGGTGCAACCGAACAATGCGCCTGTTAAATTATTGGCTGCTTGTGTGTCACTTGCTGCATTATCAAAGGAGTTGATGGGCTGTGTTTATGAGCCAGGGTGGGAGCAAGTTTAGAGTTTGTTCATGCAAACATGAATCTATCAGACTTTCGGTTGAATTTGTTTCCTGTTGGTTTTGTCGCATCTGTCGTCGATACATGTACATATGTCTAATACATTGAGTGACAACAACATTTTAGGATCTCTTTAAGGGACAGTGCAATCGGAGTTGGCCATCAGGCCAGAGTTGCCAACATCCATGTACTTGGTGGACGTGTCTAACCAAATGCAAAGGCAGATAAAGCCAAACATTAGATAGATGCAAATGTTATATAGGTTGCTTAACAATAGTGCTGAACTTTACCTTTACTTCGTGCTCAGTTTTGATGTGGTGTTCTCCTCTTACCAGTAGAAACTGATAGATAGCAAGGACCCAAACTGGAAAGTCGATTATGTTTATTTTGAAATACAAAGTAAGCGGAACATGAAATTCATGTCAGCTTCCATTATAGCTGCTACCCTTAGCTGCGACTATATTAATTTAGTGTGGCAGACTCCCATGATAACGCATTTCTCTAAATGTTAGACACCTCAAAGTTGGCTTTTTATAAAGCCGCTTTAGAAACATTTGTGAATTTATCTCTGGTCCAGGAAATATACAGCAAAAAAGGAATAGGTATATTTTATGCTGCATACTTTTACATCATTTTGAATCTGCCTTTTTTGCTGAGTTATAAGACGATAAGGACTGGACGAGAAAGTTATTTTAAACTAAATGAAATTATAAGAGCTTTGAGAAATAAGTATTTGTGTGTGTGCTGTTACATGTAAGATCTCCTTTAGCTGAACTACTCCAAGGTGCCCAAAGGTGAAGTAGCCAATTTTTACATGTGAAAAGGATTTCAATAATTCAGTGACTGATAATGCACACATTACCCATGCAACTGCCTTATTTATTTCACCATGCCCTTTTTAAGTGAGTGTGGATTTTAAAGTGGAAGCTGTCATCTGTGAAATGGCTGAAGCAGTGTGCCTTCTGCAAAGAGGGATAGATACATGCTTTTGGCATATTCGGTTACGATGAGAAATTAATGAGGACACAAGAAAAGTTTTAAAAAACTGAAATACTGGCAATATTAATATTTATTGTGGTTCAAGATAATCCTATCTTGACAGGCAGCTAGAACTGTAGCAGAAGAGCAGAGAGACAATAAATAAAATAAAATAAAAAAACAAAATAATACAAATAAAAATGACAAACATGCAACATAGTAAAAAATACCTGTGGGCGAATCATTACATGGAATTATATGTGGACTCCTTTTGGAGAGCACCCTCCGCCTCCTAAAGTCTTGGCTTGCAATAACACACTGATTTGATCCTGTAGAGAAAACAGGAACAGCATGAGTGAGACACTAATTACAAAATTCAGTCATGTGTGAATGTGGAAATGCTTGTAGCATTTAGATGAAGCAACCAATACCTGGACACTATAAGCAGATCCTCATTTATCAGTTACTTGATGAACATTAGTCAATTTCAAGTCCTATCAAATTTCTGTTCACAACTGACATAAAAATTTCAGAAGGTTCAAGACTAAAATGACATAATATCACAAAAGAAAATTAAAATTAATTCTGAGTGCAGTTTACACAACAAACTATTCATCCTAAAAATGTGGAGTAAACTGAAAACATGGAAAGTAAAGGTTTAAGAATTTACAAATATGTTGAAACTGCATAGTCCTTATTTTTTGTTTTTAGCTGTTGATAAAAAATGGACCTCTGACATAGCGGCTGACAATACCCCATGACCTTTATAATGAAATAGCAGGTGGAGATACTGTAAAGAATAATGCCATTATTTGTGCTGTAGAGGATGGATAAACGATGTTAAAGGCACAAGAGATATGACGGCTGATCAAGATGCAGCAGAACAAAATGCTGTTAACACCACGTTATATTTGGTTTGCCAACTTCGATTTATAGATATGGAAGCAGCCAATAGTGAAGGAATCACTGGTCAGAGGGATGTGATTTACTGATGCGACACCAGAATGATCGTGGGCCACAGAGAAATACTGTGCAAGAGATAGGAGCCGATCATAAAGGATTTATTTAGAGGGAACATGACAGGACAGGATGCAACAGGAAGGTGATGAAGGGCTGGAGGATGTAATTTAGAGGAGAAAAGGACATCATACATTTACTGTAGAAATGCATTTCCCATGTTAGGATGGAAGAAAAGGACTCTGCTGCCTAAGGTGGTTTAAACAGAGTAAACATCTGCCGCAGCATCAGTCTCATCAGTGATTGGCTGACATTCACATTGCCAGAGAGTGGTAAATTTTCTAAACTTAATATCAGCAAGGAGGTAGGAGCTCAGTGTTTCGCTCGAGGACACTTGGACACATAGCTGTTGAAAGACACATTAACTACTGTGGGGATCAGACCTTTGACCTTTCACTCATAAGATGATCGTGCCTGCCACTGTCATCCTCTGCAAGGGGATCAGTGTCTTGCTGAAGGACACTTAGGGATCCTGTCTGAGGGAAAATATTCTCTGTTATAGGCATCCAATAAGTCAGCTTTTACGGAATGGCTTGTCCCTGTAGTATTTTACCAACAGTCACTGTGCAAGGGCCATGTCTTGTTCTCAATCTGGGCCTGCTATTTTTCACTGTGCAGTTGTGCAAGTTACAATCACGTCATATGGAATTTTAATATGCATATTGATGAACACATACGCAAATACCGTTATATTTACAATAGGACAATATTGGTTGATAAAATTGCCAGACCGACATATCAGTGGAGCCCTAACAACCCAGTTTCCCCTAAAGGGATTATTGTGGAATTAATTTTATGAGTAAGAGACTCCAAGATTCTCCACTAGGCTTTAAAGTAGACCTTGACTCATGTACTCTATTAGCATGAGAAGTAGATGTCTCTGCTGTGTTTTAAGCTCTCTAGTAGGTGTTTATTTCATTGAACTCCAGGTGTTTAGAAGATCTTTACTGACTTAGTCAGCAGTGGGAGCAGCAGCTAACATCACATGTCCAATGCTGGCAGCCTCCTTGCTTAGCAGGCCCTTTCTCTGTTTGGGTATTTTATGAGGCAGAAAATGCCTCCACAGTGCAACTGTTTTATGATGCATTTCAGGCTCAGCAGTGATAGGGGGACATTGTATTAGGTACTTGTAAAAATCGATGTGCCAGGCCAGACTGGAGCCAAAGCCGATGTTTGGCTGTTCTCCTTGACCCCCCCAAAGATCAATAAAATGGGATATTTTTTATTTAGCAATGCTTTGGTTCATCTAATGTGTCTTAGAATACAATAACAGAAGTGTCCCTTACAACTGTAGGACTACAGCTGAGAATCAAACCCATTTTACCAATAAGAAAGCATGATTAATGTTACTGAGGAGGCTAATTTACATATTAAGACGGATCCAGCAAGACAGAGGTCACTGATTAACCAATGGAAGTATTATTTCTTAGAACGGAACAACATGCAGCGTCTTTGACCTCATTGATCAAGTGAGTGATTAATCTGTTTTGTGCTGATCAAATGTTAATTTGTTCATTCATGCATCCATTAACAGACAGAAATGTTTACTGTATATTGATGCAACGATTTGCTGATGGTGCTGTTGTGGTTTTGGCAGAGATTAACTTGCATAAGTCTGTCGAGCTCTGAAACATCCCTCCAAACTGTAATGAGTTCACATTAGAGTAATCAGAGTGACAGCAGTATGTCGGTTTGCTGTTAAAATGCATCCAGGCACATACTGGGAATGTCCACTTTTCCTTAACACAGAGGCCTGATGTGTAGGGTGAGAGTCTAAGGCTAAGCTGTAATTGAATACCAACAGGAGTGGTGTTTCCACTCAGACCTCTGAAGGAGGATTTGACCTTGAGATGCTGCTGCTGATAGACAGGCAACACCAAGACTCGGCTGGCTAATTAGATTAAAAACATGGATCCCAGGGGATGGAGATGTGACAAGCACATTGATTCACTACATCTCCTCAATTTCCATCTCTCTCCCTTGCTCCCCCTCTTTTCGCTTCTCCTTTTCAGCATACGCCTTGTTTTAACCATCTCACTCTGCTGCATTTCTTGGATAACATCTTACTTTTTCCTATCTCTTTCCTTCCTGCTTGTTCCTAAGACTCTCATTCACATTTCCTCAACTTAAAACAATTATCAGGGTCAACAATTTCATAACTGTGGCTTCAAAGTATTGTACAGGAATTATGATATATTAAATAAAGTTAAGCATAAAAGCCACTCTAAATATCACACAAATTTGCCTGCTTAGACAGGCTTGATAATAATGTAATACAGACAGAGCAATAGCATTTGTCTGAGATAACATCATGAGCTAGCTCAGTCCCCTTACAAATGTTTCACCCTCATAATAAATCTTCTTTGTCTATAAAATATTTGTCCACCATGACCTCCATAAATGTCATGTCTGCTGTCTTTGCCATGACATAATGCCAGGTTCAGGACATTACGATATTTACAAGTGCATTTCTTTGATTTGATCTTCAGATAGTATTATATTTATAACCCATATGTACTTAAACCAAAGAATCGTAACAGCTTAACGTGTATGTTTATTTTATTTTGTTAAAGACCCTGTCCGTAATGCACCTGCCAAATTCTCTCAACCAAGAAAATCTCCTTTGTTCTAGCTGTATGGACATCTTCTCAGTTGCATCTCCGAAAAATCCATCGGAACTAATGTATCTTTACAAACTTTAGTATCTACTTCAGTTTAAAGCTCTGTGGCTTCAACAATGTTTTGCGACCTATATCAGAATCAGAATTATTTTATTGGCCATGATCCCTGCAAAGAATGCGTCTTGCTGCATGTTCATGCTTCTTTAAAGAAGTAGGAAGAAAATAAATGGCAAGAGGAGAACTGTAGAATAGCTGAGATAATTACACACACATACTGTATATAAAAAAATACATATATTTTAATTATAGCCTATAGTTTAGGAGGTAGAGTAGTAGTAGTTAAATACATACTTTTCTTTGATCCAGTCTACCAAAAGACAGCATATTGTAAAATCCAATGTAGATTTGTATGATGCCAAATTTCTGAACATCTCCTGCATATCTCAACCAGATAACAGAGAATCACTGTATATAAATGAAAGTGAAGTTAAGGTCTGTCAGGTAAGGTAGACAGTGAAAAAACACATAAAACGTTGACATCACAGGAAATGGAGACACAGGTAACTCTCAGGGCAAATCTAGGTGGAACGGGCTGAAATACATAATTACCACACTCCCTCACTGGTCCAGCTCTAATTAAGCCATCTCCTGTTAACAAGGCTTCAGGCCGGCTCTCTTTGGAGAGAGACAGAAAGGACATCGTAAGAATGTCTGACAGTTAATCACTACGCTGTTAAACATTGATCAAAGACTAAAAAAAAAAGTTAAATGAGCATATGCTTGCATTTGAGATCATACAGAATGGCATTGATAAATATATTGAGGATCATTTTCCAGATTCCGTGACAGCACTGATGAGAGTTGCCCTCAGCTCAGCTTCAACAAAAAGTATTGATCTTTCTTTTTCTTCTAGTGTATAATCCTGATAAAAGGCACGCTCAGTGATCCTATTTAATGCAGTGAGTGGACTGCAATTCTCTGATCAGCTTAGCTCACATAACATTTCTATCCATACACAGAGGAAAGAGGGGGATACATTCATCTGCCTGATTAACACTTCGGTCATTGTCTTCTTTAATTACAACAAAGTCAACAGCTCCATTACTTCCCCTCCTATCTATCGTTCATGCCACAGCTCTCTGAGCTTTGTGACACTGGAACAAAACAGACCAGCTTTGGTCTTGTTTGTAAACTGGCTTGAAGTTCTGCTCCCACAATGGAGTGTAATCAACATTCAACAATGGGTTCTATATCCTTGACTGCTGATTGTTCCTGAAGTTGAATAGCTTTGTTTTCTACGAGAGCAGGGGCATCTCTCCTTGAAATGGATTTGCTCAGCATCCAGCAACCAAGTCAACACAAAGCCAGACAGTTGCCCTATCAGTCTGTGAATCTGTCACTTCTCGTGTAAGTCAGTCAGCCAAACAAATCAAATCAGTCACTATGATTATGTCCACAGCAGGGCTGTCACTTTTTCCAAAAATCATGATCGAATGAAGTTCGAATGGCTTGCAATACGTTTGAATGTATTCAAATGTCATGTTTGCGTGTCACTCATGCATGCTTCATTATCAAGGGATACTGTATGATAGGCTGTGTTTATGAACTAGGGAGGGATCAAGCTTTGGGACAGTTGGACATTCTATTGAACAATTTTCTTATTGTCAACTGGGATACATATCTGTATTGTTCAATGGCAGGGTTGATGACATTGAACACACAACATTAACCGTTGCTCTGCTTGTCTGTGGTCTCTCTGTTAACTCCGATGCCTTACTGGAGTCTGCAGATTTGTTGTCGTTGTTGAGAAAGACAGCTGCTTTTTAAAAGGACAACAAACTGTCATGTCTTTGTTTGTTACTTTGCCATCTACGGTGTAGAAATCAAAATACCTCCACACACAGCTTCCTGGGTGCTTTGGCGTCCTGGTTGTCTTCTAAGGATGGCCTTGCTCACTAGTGTCCTCCATTTTGGCATCGCAAATAAGGCAAACTACTACAGATGGTCTGTTGCACTCGTAGACTGTAAATGCTGCTTTCAAATGTGTTATTACAGCTCAAATCTTTATTTATTTTTCTAACTTTAACTTTAAATTTTATTTTACATATTTGAATGTGCATTCAAATGTCAGATAAAAAGTGACAGCCCTAGTCCACACTAAGCGGGATAAATCTGAAAATGCCGTTTTAGTGTCAAAATGTTTTCCGTCCAATATTTATGTATTGTATTCTTTAACAGTCATGCACCTAGACCTGAGGCAGCAAGGCATAGGGTTTATGTCATTTCACACAGGTGGTTTGTCCAGGTGAAATTCAAAATCGCCGATCCATGTTGGGTTTTTATCGCACCCGTGCTCAGGTTCTGCTACGTAACGGCAATACTGAATACAAAGTCGCAACTACTCTGCTGGAATACTGCTTGTATATCACAAAAAGTTGTGTTGTCTGATTTATATGGTGTGTGTTCATAGTCTTAACCCAGACCTGTTAGTCAATCAGTAAAACATTGAGTCAATCAGAAAATCAATAGGTTACAGAACATAGTGCAACATATTACCAATCCAGAAACTAGAGGGCCGTTCCTGCTGTTGGTCTGTCACTTTGTCCACCTTACATAAAGTAAGTCAGTGAATGAGTGATTTATCAAAGCAGTATCCATCCTTCATCTCCATGTCGGGCTGTTCTGAAGCTTCGTCAGCCTGTACTGATGCTGCGCAGCTCTAGGAAGAAGGTGATTGATGACATGATGAACATAACAAATGATGTAGTTCGATCAACATGATTCTGACACAGTTCACTGAGAGTTACGGCTCATCTTTAATGAATGTAATGTTTGACAGCTATAGTATTAGCCAGAAGGGTAGATTGCACTACATTAGGACCGCTACAGATGATAGTGGTAATATGCTTTGATTATCTCCCAGCAGGGGACAATTGGACATTGTATTTTATCTGAATTGGGCAGCTATGTAGTTCACGTTATTAAAGCAGGCTTATGATTAGAGGGCTAAAGGTTCAAATAAGGAAACTGGTCAGGGAAATCTGGACAAGACGGAGAGAAACACCCCGAGAGATATCTCCCAGTGCCCATGTGCAAAGCACTTAAGCAGAAAGTGCTCGAGCAGCAGGCTATGGTTGTATTAGATTAAGCACAACTGGAGCATCACGTTAATTAAGACAGAAACTGTAACCAAGCAATAAACTAGTTTATTGGATATCAGCATAGTAGGGGTGTAACGATTCATTGATTGCATCTATGTTTCACTTTAAATTCAAACAATCCAACTGCATCAATATGTAAACGGAAAGTCATTCCTCTAATGTGACTTGTATTAATCTAAAATCGTTTGCACTACAAAGTATCAATTGTATCAATATTAAAACATTTCACCGTGAATTTAGCCTGACGAACGTTAGTTATGTGGATGTATTTTTCGCACTTGTAATGGTAAAGAAAATATTTATGTCCCCGCTCGAGGGCAGAGACTATTCATCCCACTCTCCGTCTGAGACATTCTATTAAGCAGACGGCAACATATCTGTAAAAACCATCATGAGAAACATTACTGCATTGATCAGGCAAGTACCCATGCCTTACTCGAGTAATGCATCATGGGAAATGTATTGCAGGTGGTGTGACGACCTTCGAGAAATCTTTTGCTGATAATTTGTGGCCATATGGTTACTATATCGATTTCAATTCCTTCAATCGTATCGTATCACTCTAAATGAAACAATATCGTCCTTGTATCGTATCGTCAACCAAACAGCTTGATGCATATTGCAGCCAGGGATGGGCAGTATTTCTGATGATTGAATGATTAATTTTGAATAAAAAATATAATTTTATATTTCATCATAAATATTCCATGAATGATTTGTATCAAAATATTTTTGTGTAGATTGTATAGACCTTTTTGTATAGTAAGTATTTGTAAAGAAGTGTTTCAAAAGAGTATACGACAGCGAAAGACCAAACTAATCATGCAGCCTTCTATATGGTCAATATGTACATCTGTACTATTGTTGTTATTGCGTACTTTTCCTATTCACGGGGTTGTTGAATCGCCACATGAACAACTTCAATTTACCTTCAATTTTATGTCATTATGTATGTGAATGACTCATTTTGTCACATGCTTGTTTTACTATCTCTAATTAGGTCTTGAAAACAAAGTGGGGAAGTATAGCTAAAAGCAGTAACAGTTGAAGCCAAATTAGAAAATGACAACGTGATTCAAAGGCCTCTGGTGTGGGAACAATTAATGAAGTCTGCAGAGTCACTGTGATAACCAGCCAGTCTGTAATACTGCCAGAGCAAACAAACAAACACTTCCTCTGACTGCAAATCCTGGGCAAACATTGCAGTTTAGCACTGTTCAAAACAACACCCTTTACCCTCCACCCAGCAAACAACTGCTAGAAAATATGCTGTTCAACACCTACAGAAGTCTGGGAAAAAAAGTACATTTGGAGTGTCAAAAAAGGCTAAATAGCCAATGTATGATTCATTTCGCTACAATAACTGAATGACAATTCTACATAATTATGAATGAACGATGACAAGTTAAATGATGACAACATTATGCAATTTTATGCAGTGAGCCTCCACACCAATCATAATTAAATTAACTAATGCGCATTATAATATAGATATCAGTATTCAGGAAATGTAAATGTAATGTCCATAAAAAATAACTATCAAATAGCTCCACCATGTTTATACTCATTTAAAATTTACTGTTAAAATGGCAGATCAGAGGCAACCTAAGGTATGAGCCCAAAAAATACAAAAGAACATACAGCATGATTCTGGCAGAATCTGTCGTCAACTGGTACCATTTATACTCTACCCCTGTAAATTGACTGAAACTAAACACGTCAAGAGCATGACGATTCTGAGTTACAATAAATAAACAGCATAAGTAATAATTACAACCCCAAATCCCAAGGTAAGTTTAAAATAATTACATCCCCAAACCCCAAGGTCGGTTTAAAATACACAGAATGTAATAACACCAACATAATAAAATATTATAGCACATTAAATGTTATATTATCTGTCTAATATGATAGTTAAGCAACCATCTACATTTAAATTGGCACCTTTGAGTCCACTGTATACGGAAGATATTGAAGTACTGCTCTCTCATTTTAACATTAAACCTGACTCAAAATTACTACCCTTTGATACTTTTATTTCTCATTTTGTTTTATTTATTTTTTTTATTCAAATTAGAAATCATTTGACAAAAAACAGTAACAAATATGTCCTCAAGCGTTTCCCATGTTTATCTGGGGCCCGAGGGAAAAATTTATATCATTTTTGTATTCTGTATACATTACAGCACTACACCGTTGCAGCAGAACATTATTGTTCGGTCTTTTTCAAGACTTTCATCATTGATGTTTGATTAGACACTCTAATCTCAAACTCCTAAAGCAGGCCCGTAAACGGTAGAATTAAGCACAATATGAGAAAGCAGCTTGAAACTAAAATTGCCATCCAAGTTTTTCCTTCTTGTTTTTATTCTTCCATCAAAGCATAACTTAAGGTGAAACCTTGATTCAGCAATCTCAGACACGTAATGAAATGTAATGAATGGGAACCAAAGAAAACAGCAGCTCTGTATTTTTAAGCACTCCCTGGGCTAAAATGGATTGTGTCCTTTCAGAAGCGAGGTTTTGTATAGCTGGGGCTCCTGACTCAGCATTCTGGTAGATTTCTGACATTTTCTAAGGCAGTGGAAGCAGATCATGTTTATCAATGACTGATGCTCTACATAGAGCTTGGAGCATTCTTTTCTCTGATGAAATCCAGAGACTTGCACCAAAGCTATATAGCCTCTGGGCCTGTTTTTTATTGCTACAGAATCTGCTGAATCAAGTCTCAATTATTCTGTTTCCCCATGGCATTGTGAGACTGGTGGTCATTCTTCTTTTAATGTCTGATTCATTTATTTTTTTGTGATTTGATTGTAGCTTTTGGTTTTAGACATCTACCATAACAAACTATACAGTGCAGATGTAGACAGGGCAAAATGGTTGGAATAGTTGCCAACCACAATCTTCGGATCCAGAATGTGAATCCTTTTCCAAATGGGCTTTTGTACAGAATCTAGGATGGATTTTACATTTTAGTCTGGTCTACAGAGGCCCTCAGCATGTTGCTCCAGCAGCTGCTGTAATGATGCCCCATTTTTTGTCTCCAGATGTTTTCTGATGCTCATTTAAGATGGTGATGATATGGATGAAATGCAGCAAGGAAGCCAAGGAAACGAAAAGGTTGTTAATGGATATTCCAACAAAAATATGATATAGTAAAAGTATATTATAGCTAATTACAATTCATTTCTTGAGTGTACTTTGTCTTGTGTTGTGCTTCATTAGTTTGTAATGTATTCTGCTGACACACAAAACATGCTGATCTGTTTGAACCAGATCTCTTTAGGGAAAAAAGCATATTAGGCAACACTTAGTTAAACAGCAGGTTTCTCCACTGCAGTGACAAGATGTAAAGATATAAACCAAACTATTTGTAAGTATATCATACAGGATTAGCCATGTTAAGAGTTTTTATGTGTTTTTAATATATTCTTACTCAACCTCGACTGCCTTGGGTAATGGATACAAATCTGGTGATTTTTTTGGTCCTGGAATAAGTCATCTGTAAAGATGACAAGGACTTACAGTTTGCAGAAAAGTGTGCATTGGGGTCACTGTTACCAAAATTCGACTATACGTTCAAATGTGTGGGGGAAAACAAAATTCGAGTTGTAATAATTTTGGTTTCTTTGGTTTGGTTTCTTTGGTTTTGGGCAGCGTGGTGGCTTAGTGTTAGCACTGTTGCCTCAAAGCAAGAGGGTCATCTGTCGATGTCCTGGGGTCGACCAGGGCCTTTGGAGTTTGCATGTTCTCCAGGTGTCAGCGTCTCCAAGTTACTCTTTTATCCCGCTCCCACAAAAAACATGCAATTGCACTTGACCGAAGCACTAGGTAGTAGATCTGGAGTGGGTCCCTGGGTCCTGATGTGTGTGTATGTGTGTGTGATTTTGTGTTTGCATGTGCATGTTTGTGTTACCTACTGCTCCTCATAGTTAGAATGGTCTAAATGCAGAGAAATAATTTCTATGCAGGGATCAATAAGGTACCTTTCTTCTTCTTTTCTTCCACCGTCACCACGAAAGATAAGGTTATTTGTCGTGTTTGTAAAAAACTGCTGTTTTACTGCACAAGACAACAAATTCGTGGACTCGTGAGGCAGTGGAGTTGGCAAAGAGACCACAGACAGGCAGACACAAATACAATTTTATTTTGTCATGCGTTAATACAGCTGTTAGAGAATAAACATTCAACTGCTGGTAGAATGGGTGTTCAAAAACAGCAACAAAGTAATGACAATAATGGAGAATAAATACAAAACCAAAATAAAGTCATCAAGTTAAGTTAACAAGGGGAGGGATAGGGTTGGGGATGTGCATTCCAGTATATTCTAATGTTTTGCTTGTCATTCGAAATTCGTTCAATCATGATTTTTGGAAGAAGTGACAGCCGTAGTGCACATTTAAAATCATTTGCAAACATCCAGTGCAAACGTGTTCAGAATCTCTAGATTTAGCAGATGTTTTTACCCAGGGTGACTTCCAGAATGCAGCTTCAATTCCAAAATCACCAGGAAGCAACGAGAAGGATTGTAATGCTCTCACTCAGTGGTATGAAAAATAAGTGCAGAGCATTTTGAACTGACGTAGTCTGGATTTCTTACCATGTATAAATCTCCTCTGCACGTACAACCAAAGTTTGTGTAAAGCCACATTCTACAGTATGCACAGCCAATATTTCATGTTCTTTGCAACTGTAGAAGCAACCTTTATTCATCCTGATATTTGACATTCCCTATTTTAAGCTCTACATGTCAAGTCCCTTTCATTTGAAATTAGGCTTTGATGAATATTGTATGACAACGAACCTGCTTGCAAAGAGACTGACCTTCATAGCTGCTTTGCTGCTGTATTTGAAGTATTGTCAAGTCCTGTGGGCTTATGACGGCACTTAGACGAACAGAAGTAGAAAGAAAAGGAGTGCAAAATATTTAACTAACACCATCTTGATTTGAAAAGGCTAGCCGCAAGGCTCAACAGGCAGGGGTTTAATCACCAGGATGGTGGTATTTGAAACGGCACTTTAAATGCCCTTTCTCCTTGTTCTGTATTGGTGAGCTGTCTAAGTTTGCCCATTCTGCTGTATAGCTGTGATAAAGGTTAATCTGTCCATGTCTGATATCACAGTGTAATGGCTGCCTCTGGATTAAAATAACAAACCGGGAGAAACCCATACCCAAGTAACATTACACAGTAAGATACGACTCTATCTGTTGGTGTTTGGATAGGTTTTACTCCTTTTATGTGACATTTTACACTACATTTTTCCCTTTTCCCTCTGAAAAGCACATGATCAGCTTGTTTGCTGAAGGAACTCAATAAATAAATAATTTGACATAAATTTCCCTTTCTGCAGTCTGATGGTCTGCTACACCACCAGCCATCTGAAGAATTCTGAGTCAATAACTACTGACTTTTTAATCAAAGACACTGAACCTTATGACGCCACCTTAACACACATGCTTGAAACATCTGGATGACCAGCTGCTCCTCTTGCTAATCCGATCAGCTCCTTAATGGTTTCTGAAAACGTCTGGCATCACCTCAGCTCTTTGAGTCATCTCACCTGGCAAAGCATTTCCTGCCCAGCCTTGACTTGGCTTGGTGACCATCGAAAAGCTTTCAGAGTTTAAGCCATCAATTAAGAAGTGGAAACAATGGAAAAACCTCCAGCAATCGGTTAGATAGTTTTTTAATAACTTTTGATTATTAGTATTATTATTTTTTTATCAATGCAAACTGTGATGTTTTCCTCCAGTGACACTCAGTGGGATATTTGTAAAAGTCAATTTATTGCTCTCGCCTGGCTAATTTGACTGGCGAACGCTTCTAAAAACGATGGAAAATTGTGTTTCTGTTCGAACCAGCAAGCTTCTTCTACAGTACAAATGTACCAATTAAGCTTCTAGGAACTTAACAGTTTCTATGAACTTAAAAGCCACCTTTTGACAGGGACACTGCTTGCTAAATTGTTTGTGACGCAAAAGATCAACCATAAAAAAGTCTTATTGTAACCAGTTGTAAGGGGACATATCGCCACCTAGTGGAGTCAAAACATACCGTCAATAGATTGATTCTTCCCCGACATAATCAAGCCCTTCGGCCAAATTGATCTATATCTAAAACTCGATTGCAACGGTGCAAGTAAACCCTCCGACCAACAAGTGGCTCATTTACTTTCTCATGTCACTGACAGCCTTGACGCTGTGCTATTGGGAGCATGGTATTGATACCAGCCAATGTGATGCAAGACAGAAAGGCCTCTGCGCATCATGTCCTTCGCTTCTCTTCAAAACCAGGAAATATCATAAGCTTGATTGCAGAAGTTGACCAGGATGATTGCCCCTGTAGATTGAAATCAATCTTGTGCACTCAATTACCTTTTCAAAGGATGCATGGGTTAGAGTGTCTTGAGGAATAAATGATTTTTCTTGGTAATGTTGTTGCACCATTTGTTAAGATATAATGGAGGAGGTAGGGGGTAACATAATTACGTTCCCATGTCCTTAATCAACACTGATGAAAATTTTAAGATTGATGGTGATGGCATATCCAATAATATTCTACAAAACCTAATAAAGTATTAAATTCTTAGCATAATTCAACAACATTTTACAACAAGTTCAAGGGTAGTGTGAGTCACATACAAAACAATAAATATGCTAAATACCGAGACAGGCATCCATACGCAGGGAGATTTGTCAGCCACGCCTACAGGGAAGCCTGCTCAGTGTTTGGCCTGCTTACTGTTCAAAACCTAGGCTGCTGAGCGTCTGTCAAGGCAGCTGTCCAAACTACGGCCCAATCAGGTCCCTTGCCATCTTTCTACAAACTCAGCCTCAGGCTACCATGCTTAAGAAAGCTCTGGCACACTTATGGGTGGCAGAAATGGCCACCGTTTAGTATGGAAACACAGCCTTGTTAAATGACTATAGTGTCTTGGAGGGCAGCACTCTACATGGTGTCGCTTGGAGTAGGTTCTCGCTATAATGTAACTGCCTTGAAGACACTTATCTGAACAGCTGTATTGCTCTGCAGTGATCTCGACTTGTGTCTCTCTCAACCTTCCTTTTGTGTTGCACTTACATTTCATGTCACTGCTCAATAGCTGGCCTAAATAAATGCCTGGAGATTCTGTCATAAATTGTATGCCACTCTTTATAAACAGCTCTATTCTTGGATGAGCAGCAGATGACTATTTCACCCAGGCCCAGTGACTCAGTCTCTGCAGTCTAAATTGTCAGCAGCCATCACTTTACCCACTAGAGTACAAATTCTTATGAACTCTACCTTCTAATTCACACAGCCTGACCTCTGATAGCTTCCCTGTGGAGATAATTTTATTGAATGTCGTGTGATAAATCTTGATCGTTAGGAATCTACTTTGGATAGACTTGAAGCAGAGGGGATGGAGGTTTAATCAATACTGCGAGTGGCCTGATCAGCCCTAGGGGGGCTATAGATTGCTGTATAGTGCCACGTTTCAATTCAATAACCGTCATAGCTGTTGGTCCCCCACCTGCAGAGTCCCTCGACTCTTTGTCCTTCATCAATATATACACTGAATATTCATTTTATAATGCAGTCCTCATGACATCACAATCCAGTTCAATTCCACAAAGCTATGCCCAACAATGCGGCTGAGAACCTAAGAGTGCTAAATGGTGATTGATAATCTCCTCGCACATTAGATGTGCATATTCAACCTGTACAACATCAGGAAAGTCAGACTCTGCCTGTCCATAGTATGCTACCCAACTCTTTGGTTAAGATGGATTACCGGATTACTTCTCAAGTTGTGTCGATAGGTTAGTGTCTGATGACTTGATTATTCATTTAGCAAACTGCTTGTGTTGTGTCTTACTTGTAATTCACTTTGGATAAAATAACTGGCTCCTCCAACCTGCCACTCACATACAAATGCATAAAGATTGTAGAATTTACAGCTGCTGTTCAAGTGAATATTGAACAACAGAAGTGTTATTGAAGACATCTTAAATGTGCTATGACGGTTAGTGCCTTGGGGGATTTGTCTGGAGTTTACTGGTAAAAAATAAATAACAAAACCAAACAATCATCTCATCCAGTCAGACAAACAGCTTACTGTTGAAGATCAGAGGAGACTTACTCAAACTTCCAGACAGATAATACATTAAAACACACAAGATGGAGAGAGGCATCTTACAGCCATCCACGGGGTCCACATCAAGCATCCTAGAATAGGAAATCTGTCTTACCTAGGCCCAAAATTCTCTGAGCAAAGCATACTGTATTTGGCTGTTCAGGTTATGAATAAAAGCAGTTTTTTTGAATCAGCAAATAATTCCAATCCCCACAGGATATCAGAGATTTTTAAGAGTTGTCTAAGGAGCCATGTCATTAACAGTTCCCACATGAGGAATTACAAAACACTTGTTTAATTTAAAGTTACAGCATGCGTTGCAAGGCAACAGTTGGATTAAACAGCATTTCTTTAAATACATAAATACTCAAACTATGAATATATAATTATAAATAAATAAATAGTTGTGGGCAGAATCAAATCCAGTTTTACGATGCAAAAACAGAAAAAAACCCATTTCTCTCTAATTGTAGTTCATAAATGTTACATTGCAGTCGCGCATCTTATAGCATCTTGTATTTACCTGGATGGGGAAACTTAAGATGAACCCACTGGTCTACTGGATTGAAAGGACTTGACACCATAGTAAAATGTCCTTGGAGCAAGTAATATTAAATTTAACATTTATTTAATTACAACAAAATTAATTACTACAAAATGATGCCTGTTTAATAGTAATGTTACAGCCTGAAACAACTGGCATGCATATGTATTTTTTAAAGTGAAGCATCAGTATAGTACAACAGTTACATGTCATTGCTTCATTCTACCCTTGTTCAAATGAACATTTCCAGCAGGATAAAGATGTTTGAAAACTTGACAGTAACTTCAGCTCACTTCCGAGATCTGAATCCCGTAGATCTCCCCTGGGATCAGCTGAACAAGATGTTCACAACTTGAATGTGCTGCCAAAAAAATCTACAGCAACTGTGTCATGTTTCTGAATCAGAATGGACAAAGATCCCTGTGGGAGCGCTCGCTGAATTCATGCCTCTGAGAATCGACATGCAAGCTGTTGCTTGTAATGTGCATTCTGGGTTTAGTGATACGGCACGTTATGTGTGTGGGTTCACACCTTTTGATTAGGTCATGTCTCGCTTGATTTGCAACTAACTTATACTTGCTTAACCGCAAGTGTATCTCTCTCTCTCTCTCTGTCTGTCTCTCTCTCTCTATTTATATATATATATGAGCATAAAACTGTACTTCTCTACTTAAGCATTTTTTTGTCCTGCTCTGTGAACAAACAGCCTACAGTGCATAATTATTTTTTACCCAATATATGTCCGCATACAAGGATGGAGAAGTGCTATTCTAAGGGACGGTGATGATCTGTCACATATGCTGAGAGCATGGTGTGAATATGATTGTCTGTGACACCTTTGTCAGTGTATAACCTTCAAGACAGTGAGAGAGAGACAGAATTGTCACTCCAGTACAGTGTGAGCCCCTCACAACTACATAACAGAAAGATCCCAAACCAAACTGGAACCAAAAAGTTACATGATGTGCTAGGTCACAGGGGACTCGAGCTGATCCAAGAGACAGGTTACATTCTGGACAGGTTGCCAGTTTCCCATGACTTAAATCATATCTTTCCATGATGTGTCTCCATCACCTGTCTTCTTATCATCTAATTTCTAAGTAGCAATCCTGTTTTTGTAATCAACATGATGGGGAGTTTTCAGTTGGAGACATCCTCATTGGTCAAAACCAAAGAATAGATGAGCTCTTGGAAAGTTGTTGCTGCTATCTGTATTTTATCATCATTCACTTTAATGCTGGTAAGCAAGCATTGCCTGCGTTGATTTTTCTCATAGCCTACTGTTCTTCCACTGAAAAAGAATTCAAGATGTCAAAGATTTGAGCAGGTCATTTTCATTCAAGGATAAGAAGTTGAAACCCCTGTGTAGGACACTTAAAACTCCCATTATATTGTGATTGAATATCATGTATACACCTTAATTTGATTAAATTTGAGTCTGACTCAGAGGAAGGACTCTCCCCTGACTGTGATTTCTGACGTGATGAATACCTAAAGATCGGTGGAATATGTGCGTGTATACATCTTAATTGCATTTTCTTCCTTTAATCACAGTAATGTAATGTACGTATGTCAGGAATTTGTTTACTCGGCACGTTGTAATAAAATATGTTGTCATATTTGGTGCAGATGAAACAGTAAATCACATTTTTCTGTAACATCTGTTCTAAGGGTGGGGATGCAGTCAGGGTCTATTTTTAGGCCACGTCATACTCAATCTTCTATTTCCTTGTTAAAAAATCTATCAGTGAAAGTCAGCCACAGCCACATCCTGTGACATCTCAAACTGGATTTGAACGGCTGCTGTATCTCTTTGGTATCTCAGGTGATCTATCATTGCAGGCAGGTGCTTTGTATGCTGCCCAACGTCCCATCAGAACAACAGTGTGCTACCTACATATCTCCCAAATCATACACACACATTTTCACACATACACACACGATGATGCTCTATTCTAGATACAGCTTGTGGTAGATGACCCCTTCAGCCCTGCTGTTTATCAACACTTTCCCTGACAGAATAACCCTCTACATCGGAGGTGACAGAGGCATACCTGAGTACAAGTGTTTTGTGAATAGCAGAGTTTAGCCTGTCAGCAGGCCAGCTTTGCTGTAAAGCTATGGCATGTGAATGCTTTGGGAATCGGGAGCATCGCTTGGGTGGGCACAGTAACAATTAGTTGTGGTGGTAGACGGAGAGAAGCATCTCCTGCGATGAATATGCATGCAGTGGCGTTCCTCTCCTTGTCATTCAGAGTTAATAAAAATGCACAACTCAACGAGGGGCCACTGAGCAGAAAGTTTAAACTGGGCTAAGCCACCCAACCTCTTGCATCTCTTATACTTTACATCCACATCTCGTAGGCCCAGAGGCACAGTCTGTCCCGCTGACATACTCCACTGGTCTTTCAGGCAGATCTGAGTGTCTTAAGTGATACAGGAAGGCTCCCCAATCTCCTCTCTGATGGACTGGAACAGTGCCAGTGAAGCTAACCAACATTGAATCAGGCCTCAGATAAGAGCCACAGCTAGCAAAAGGATTCTCCACAGTGGCCAGCTAGGAGCCTGTAGATCTTCCAAGTCTGCCTAGATAGAGGTGTGGTTGATTGGACTGTGCTCTCTCCATAACATGGCCATAAAGCCTAGCTTCACCACTTAGTTGTGCTGTTTATAACGTGTACCTGTTTAATTTTTGGATCTGGTAAAATGGTTGAAAAAGCAGAATTGATAGAAGATGCGATCATACTCCAACATATTTTACTTTAGCTGCAAGATGAGTATTGATGGGTCTAGTTTGTGATCCCTCATGCCAAGGAATATCAACACAATAAAAGCAACAGCTCCAGTGCTGAGCCCAGGACACACTGTTTTCAGTTTGAGCATTATTAGGTTAAATCTATGGGGTCTGACTCGAGGCTTTGTGATTCAGGATAATCATTTTAGAACAGACAGAAAGCAGCTAATTATTCGTTATCACCGAACAAAGCAGGTCGCACAGGTAAAATAATGGGATATGATAGAGGAATTATAATAAATCAAACCTCATTTGTTTCAGTCTTAAATTCCACTTCTTTCATGAATTAACTGTCAATCCCAGCTTTATTTTTATAAAGTTCCAATTTCCGTCGAAAACGTTAAGTTTTCTAGTTTCATTTCTCATCAGAACCAAGAAACTTTTTTTTTCTTCTCAAGAGTCAAATGAATAAATAATTAGTCGATTATATGCCACTGCTTTGTTTGTTGGTCATCTGGACGTTCAGCTAAATCACAGATGCAGGTGAGGCAATTAGCAGAGCTTTTATGTTGTATTGTGATGTGATTTCTCTCCTTCTTTGTCATAAATTGTTGTATCATTATGGCTTCATGGAAGATACGACTTTCAACCACCTTGTAATTAAACCGAGCCCTTAAATCATCAAAAACACTTTTTGAAAACAGATGTCATTACCCATTAATACCGTCCTTAATAATTTGCTCTTTCAAAGATATTTTAAAGTGTGAAGTTTTAAAATAATTTACGACTACAGCTCTCCATAAGAGACATTTAGATTATTGTGACTATTTCTTCATCTCTCCCATTCACTCCTACGTAATAATGAAGGTGCTCGCCTCTCCGTGTGCTGGCTGCTGTCTGCTGCTCTTTCACATTCAGTGAACGTCATCATCGCAGTCAGTGAGGAGAGATACATCATTTCTCTCTGGCCATATGTATTCATCAGAGAACCAAAGCCGTCACTTGATATTCCAAAACCAGCCATGGTACTCTGTCACCGTACATTGTCTGATCTCCCAGCGCTTTGTAATTCTCTGATACTCTTCCTCTCTCTCCTCTGGTCTTCTTCAGCTCAATCCTTTAATTCTGTCAGGGAGAGGATTCCTTATTTGAATGCATCCGCCCCTGTCTCTAATTTGTAGGAGACTGAAGCGGAGACTGATGCCCTCTCTGACCCGAATCTGCCGTGTCTAATTACACCGTCTACCTTTTTTTGGGTCACATCTAGCTTCACAGAGCCACACTTCAGCAATGTTAAGTGGGTTTTCTGCCACAGGTTCAAGTTAAAAATAAGGACTGCTTCTTATTAGGGATCAAAATTACCTGCAAGAGGAAGCAGAATCATTTCATATCAAGAGAGAAGAGATAAAATATAATATATTAATCATACGAGCTGCATATGCCCATTAGAGCTGAAACAATAGTGAACATTATCCACAAAGGCACGAATGAAAAAAAAAAGTGTTAATTACGTTTATTGTCAAATTGTCATTTGAGCTCACGGGATGCAAGAATATCTTAAACTGCAACGATGCATGACGTGTTTTACCCAGAGGAGCGCTGGAGCCAGAGAGGCTGGGACAGTTGTAAAGGAAGGAAAAACAAACAGCTGAGCTGCCTTGGTTTCCTAATGTCTATGTAGTCCGCTGTCTAACCAGGCTTGGTTTTCAGTCGGCATTGGAAGACAGAATATTGAGGCACCTCAGATACATTGATAGATTTTTCACTATTGCTATTATAGTAAAATTTGCTATCCCAGCCCAGAGATGACACAACTAGCTGGCATGCTAATTAACGCCTTTATGTACCTGAAACGTTGAGATGACACCGACACAATTGGAGTATTGGTAGTATTGAAATTAAATTAAAGAACCTGCCTGATGCGTTTAATGAACCTGCAGAAATTTGATTCTTTTACTAGGACATAAATGACAGCCAAGTCATAGCTCGAGTAAAGTCTTCAAATGCTGAATTAGAATTGAAGGTTTGACTGGATTAAGATTGAAGAGAAAAGGTTAGACGCACAAAGGATAGGACAGGATAGAGTCGGATATTCTCATCGTCTGGAGATGATGAGAATTTGTATTCTCACATTCACTAGAGTGGATCCTACAAGTAAAGCTGATGTCAGATTTTCCCATTTTGTGCCTCCCTGGTTCAGTTATGACAGAGAAGAAAATGAGAATTAATTTACATCCGTGGCTTTTTGTCCGTCGTTGGCATGTTTGAATTTGTGCAGTGGTGCTGCTGACTTAACGGCTTCACTCTGGGAGAGCTGAAATTTCAAAGGATGGAAGACGTTGTCCCCAAAAGACCCTAGCTAAAAGAAATACCTTTCTTCTGGTTGCCTCAGCTGCCAAGTCAGAGACTGTATTCTACAAAAATTAGAGGAAAACAATGATCGCTATCATCAATGTGAGGCAAAGACTACTTGGGGGGAAAAAAAAAAAAAACTTTGAAAACAGCTTTGCTTTATGATTTCTGTTCTTAATAGATTCTCCCATCATTTAACAATTTTGGGAGTGGTGGAAGCCTGGAGAGTACACTAAACAAATATGAATCTGAAGAGCTCCGGGTTAAAATCTGCACAGCTGGCTGTGGAGAATGATTGACTGACACTGTTAACCCCTTACGGTTTTACCAGCTGCTTAATTACCAACAGGAGGAGACTGTAGCACTGAGCAGCTCCTAATACAAACACATGGTGCTCTGTGAACTCTTTTGGATATTGTTCTGATACAATGAGTTTGATGATAGAAAGCTGCAGAAATTAACCGCTTTTATTAGGTTGAAATGAAAGTGAACTTCAGACGAACAGCTGCTTCACACTGGTGCGATACAGGAGGGATTTACAGAATAAACATGCACACTGAGTCCGCTAGCCGAATTTCACATTCTTTTGTTCCAATTCTGCAAAAACAAAACAAAACTGTTTTATTAACTGGCAGAAAAATGCTCAAATGTAAATGTAGCCAGTGTGTTTTTGATTTGGATAAACATACTTAAATCCCCGTTTTATCCTATAGAATCAAGTGTTAGGACACCAGACTGATCAGGCTTTTACTCATTTTTCAGCCGAAGTCAGTGCAAGTTTGGAAAATGTAACATCATACAAAAAAAACAATTTTGTTGGTCAAGCGTGTAGGATCATTTTTCTGTCATCACCAAGGAATCAAAACATCATTAAATGTGAAAGTGTCATTACCACTAACAAAGCTAAGAAAAATGAATCTAGAGCAGACAGTAAATACACCCAGCCTCAGCGTGCAGTCTCTTCCTAAGCATTTGAACATTTCGATTATATAACTATCTGTCACCTTAAACTACAGACAAAGATGATGGCATCATATAGGCTGTAAGCAGAGGAGAGTGGAGCAGAGAGATGGTCCATGAGTGCAGTACACGGGAGTACTGAGGCCTGCAGAGCTCTCACTTTCTTTGATTAGAGTAATTTTTCAGCTCTTCCTGCCTTGACTGCTCTCTTCAGCCCCGTTTCCAGCTTTAGATGGCAGCTTTTCATATAACAGATCTCTGATAAACTGACTGAATGCTCCACCCGTGCAGCCCAAAATGACAACGTTCATGACTGGAAGGTGAAGACAGTTGGATGTTTAGTACTGCTGGCCCCTACTGTGTGCATTTATACACTCATTACTCACATTGGTATTCGAGTACAATTCAATTCAACTTTATTTATATAGCACCAAGTCACAACAAAGGTCAAAGGTTATCAAAACCAAGACAAAACTACTGAGTATTAAATTTTGTTTGTTTTTCTAGAAATATGAGAAAAGGCTTAATGGAAAACAGGAGAACGAATTAGCAAACCATTCGAGTAGACTTATGTTGTTTTGCACCGTGTACTGTATGCATCTGACAGTTTTGTTGAAGACTTATAAACCAGCAAATATACCAAAAATAGGTCTTAAGAGGTACTCAGGGCCAGTCCGATACAGAATATATTCCTCAGGAGTTGGAGACCAAAATATAAATCATTAATGAGAAAGGACATTAAAGAGGCCAAAGCATCAAGACAACAGACTTAATTGTACCTCATCAGCTTCACTCTTTACTATTACTTCTACTACTAATGTTACTCAAATAAATTAAAAGTAAAATGAAAATCAATATATGAAAAACACAAAAATAATGCTTTTCAAAAATAAGAAATTAAACAGGAGTCCATGCTATTTAGACACACACAGAGGACAGGAAGAACCATCCAGCTGAAGTCCAAAGTCTACTTTTATTCTTAGAGTCAAGTCAGTGGAAATAAATAGCAGCTGTGCTTCGCCGTAAAAAAGCAAACACTTCCGTCACGAGAAGAGCAGATGATCTGGAGGCACATATTCAACTTAGTGTCATGCAAACATGATACTAATGTCCCCTCAGTACAGATGATGCCATGTTTCTGCCCCACAGTTCATCTAACCGATTTCATACGAATCTTTGCCACATCATTAACAAGTCAACGAGGCGAGAAGCTGCAGTCGCCGAAGACATGCAGCACAGCACTGACGCAACATATATTAGTCCTAAAACAAATAAACGTGGTCACCAAGATACACGTTTATTCTATGATACAAGCGTCAATCTAACTTGGACTTGATTATTTTCTTCAGATGTTAATAGCATAGCATGATCTTTCTGTCACTTAAAGATGGACAGTTTCAGTGATCAAATGATAAAAGTCAGTGCCTCAGTACCGTTGGAGGCAGAAAGGAAAATGGCTATTCTCTGTGTTATTTATGTCATTTTACCTTCCCCATTAAGAAAACATTTACTGTGGAAGATTTGACAATTGCAATGGCTCAAAGGCAGTAATACGGCAGATGGTAAAGCATACTGTCCTGTGTTAGAAGCAATTTAGCATAATCCATTTCATGCATGTCATTTCCCTCCTCTAGGCCACTAACTGACGAAAACACACATTGCCTCAAGCAGAGGGAGATGTTCCTATACCAATCAACAAGCTGATATATTAACATAATGTACTGCTGTCTACTCGTATAGGATTTTCTGTCGTTTCCTGCTGGTAGTGTGGGAGGAAATCAAAGTGGTTGGACAGCAAGGTAATCAAATTGAAAAACGTTTGTAAAAGAAGGCCCAAACATCTCCTCAAAATCCTCATAAAATGCTAGCCACATTTACTTTTAGACATCCTCGGCGTGATCTGGAAGAGATGTTGAAAATGTTTATAATGAATAATAATAAACATTTGAATAATCTATAATTTCTAGTCAGAAATAGTCATTTTACCGTCTGTCATTCCTCGTCTGCCCACTGGTTGTCATCAAACTTTTCCCCTCCTGACTGCTCACTTCTTTCCTTATCAGTTGTCAGCTAAACTCTGCAGGTTTCCACATTTTGTTGCCTTCCAGTTTTAGCTCTCCAACATCCATTACAGTGGCTGCCATCACTTGAGTAAATTATACTATAAATATTTAAGTTGAGTAAATGACAGTGTACATTTTTCATTAATGTTATATCGACCGTGTAGTGTGCTTACATTCCAGTCAAGTTGTGTGTTATGCTCTCAGTCTCTCTGTATGGAGAAGGTTTCCTACCAGTGTTTGTATCAGACCCCAGAGTTCCATCTTGGCAAATAGGACAAATCAATAGAGTCTAGTTTAACAATGCAAAGAATGAAGTACCATTGTGTTTGTAGGTGGACCTAACGCTGCAAGTGTCCAGGGTCTTAAATAATGAATTAAGGTTTTTGTTTGTCACATGTACAAGATGTACTTCCATTTTTTTGTGGGTTTCACTGGCTTTTCATACTTGTACTATAAACATCTTGCACAGTTGAGTTAGCGGCTTGTTGGGAAGATGATGTTTGATTCAAATAGTTTGAGAATCACCGCTGTGGTTTATCCAGTGACGCCTTCGATGTCATTTGAAATTCGTAGCCTATTTTTGTATCACTCAGAGATTCTCCAGGACATCCCGTTACGTTATTACGTTTCGTCGTATCACGAAATCACTGCAGAAGCCGCATGTTCGCTATGAACGTATCTCAACCAGCAACGTGTAGCTGAAAGAAAGCAGCATCTTAATGACACTGGCTGCTTAATTAGTCGTCTTAAATGTTTAATTAATTGGCGTGTCGAAAAATCCCCGTTAAAGGGACGCTGACTCTGTCTTCAGTCTACTGGTGAAAACTGAAGCTAACTCTCCTGCGGTTGGTAGGTGGGGCCTGTGAGGCATGAGCACATTTTTAATTAGTCTTTTTAATTAGTCACATAGAGAATGTGTGTGAGTTCAGAGTCACCCACAGTGATGGAGTCTGGTACTGCCAGACTTACATTAATGTGGTGATTGGACTGCTCCAGATCATACTGAATTGAGGTGAGTGGATGTGCGCGCATATGTGTGTGTGTGTGTGTGTACTTAATATGACTGAATGAACACTGAACACACTGCTGCTGCATGTTGAAGGTTCACCTCAAGTAGAAGAAAACTCCTCTCCTGTATATGTGGTTTAACAGCCCAAAGTCGCGGAAAGAAATGTGCACGAGGGACTTCATCATTACCCAGAAATAATGTAACACCATGTTAGTAATTGGACCCATCTCACCGCAGACATGCTGACTTGTCAAGCATGTGTCACTAATAAAATTAATAGTCACTTCTTTCCATTGTGATATGTCAGTACCAGGGCTCTGCTATTGTTCACGCTGCTCGCTGTCATGGCTTATTATGACACCTAAACGGAACAGTTCCTGTTGTGGCCTGTTATGACAGTAAGATGGATCTTCCATCTCCCTTAACCAAACTATTCTTTTTCTCATTTCAATAATTATGCTGAAAATATTGTATTTAGATACATTCTCCTACTTTTCTTGTTATGCTTTTATGTGGCTCATTTGCAGTATTTTATTTCCAAGTTGGACATACTTAGTTGGTTGTATTTTCTCATTTTGAAATAATAATCTGTTCAATTTTCAGGAGGAATTCAAATACAGGTGGCTTATATTTTCCGATAGTTTTGCATATCACTTTTAGCTCACAAAATACGTAAAAGAAAATCTATATTTCATTACCAACTACCAGATAAATTCTGAAATAGATACTGGTGAAGCACAGCCCACATGCAAGGGGTAAGTGGAAAAAATAAGGCAGCATTCCACTCAGTGGAGGAATGTGGGTGTTTTTTTAGTTTGTTTGTAGGCGAGTTGAGGGTAAATTTGTGAATATGCATGAAAATAGTACTTGGTAATTGGCTGAGCGGAGATGCAGCAGTCGTTGCGTGTGCCTGTGTTCCTTTAGTCTCTACGTGTATAACTACATCATATTGTACCAGTAGTGTGTTGAGAACATGGAGTTTTAACCTCATTTAGTAATTTAGTAAGATTTGGACAGAGGGAGGTTAGGCTAAGAATCCAGACTTTGGTAATCTGAAGACTGTATTGCAAGGTAGAAATAGCTCAGTGAGGATCAAAACACGATTTTACTTCATTTTAAATTTCAACAAAAGTAATTGTGGAGGAATCCCTGGTGCCAACAGGACATTTCATTAGCAACTCTGACGTTCATTAATGCTTGTGTGATATATAACAGGAAACAGGGTAATAACTGCCTGGTTACAATAATTAATTTCAAATTTGTTGAGCCTACCTCAAGTCATGTGTAGAAAGGCTTCGGAGTGTCTACGTGCAAGAAAAATGTGTTCAGCACTCGAAGTAACACGAGTTCTAACGCTATTAAGTTTTAATCAAGATGGCTAACAGAAAAACTGTTTACTGAAATCAGTGCCCTGAAAAATTGTTTGCTCCCTTACCAATTTGTTATGTTTTTGCGCAATTATCACACATTTGAGATTTTCAAACAAAAGACAATATGAGTCAATTAAAAATACAACTTTTACTGATCATTGCATTTATTAGAAGAAATAGTAAAAACTCCTCCAAGACTCAGGAAGTCACAAACGGGTCCAGACACACTCCTTTGGAACTGCAGGCCTCACTCGCATCAGATTAGGTCAGCATTAGGGTTCCACTGTAACAGAGAGATTGAGAAAAATGGTATTAACGGGAGAGTTACAAGACGAAAACCAGTGTTGACCACCAGGAACATAAAGGCTTGTCTCACATTGGTCTGATGACCACCAAGCCCTTTGGATTAATGTAAAATAATGTTTGGAAGTCAAAGGTCCAGTTACCTCTGGTGTAAGGCTAATGCCGCATTCCACTCTAAGAAGATTATACCGACAGTCAAACATGGCAATAGTGTGAAGGTCAAAGGTCGCTCTGCTGCTTCAGCGCTGGGCCACTTGTGATAATAAACTGAGTCTTAAATTTAGCTCTCTACCAGAAAATTTTGAAGGATAATATTCAAAGTGGTGAAAGATTTGAATCCCATTGAGATGCTGTGTAGGACCTTAAACTGGCAATTCATGCAGAATTAAAGGAATCGTAGCCCAAAATTCCTCTATGCTGACCTGAGAAACTGACCCCCAGTTACTGGAAGCGTTTGGTTGCAGCTGTAGCGCTAAAATTACCAGTTATTAAGGTTAGGGGGTGGATGCTTTACTTTATGATTGTACTTTTAATGACTGTGGTTGTTTGCTCTAATTCTTGTTCCGTTTTGCATCACAGTGCAGCGCCATATCGTTTGCTTGCTCACTTCCCTCTGGATTAGTTAGTGTAATCACATCATCAGCTTCATTTGAATACACATTTTTTTCCTTTTGAATTCGAGTCACAGGAAATGCATGAGGAGTCGGGAGCAAATGTTGAGCCGCCCATTGGCCGTGCTGGTGCGACTGTGTTGGCTTTAAACGTGTCTGCCAGGCCAGCATCACGCAGTCCGCTGGTCAGTGCCAGTCCAGGCTCGAGATAAAGAGCAGATGTTGGCTGACAGGCGGGACCATTTGTCATTTAACTGCAAAACGGGCTGGAGGGTGTCATCATACGTTAATGTCACAGGCTTGGACAGCACGGAGGGGATGCCGATATTTTAATCCTGTTTAACCCCTCACCGCCTGGTTAGATTTGTTTTCTCTACTGGCTGAGTCACAACACAGTAGAACCTGCTGTGTGTTTGCTCTGACATCTACAGCACCACCCTTGACATTAACCCTTCTTATGCTTCTGATAAATTGGTACCGTTCTCATAGCTCCAGTGGCGTTCAGAACTATTCATGGCATTCACTTGTGGATAAATATTTGACATATTGAACCAAATTCTCACCTCTACTGTCTAGCAATGTTTAAGAACTGCCAAAACAGTGACAAAGTACATTTGACTGCATACTCATTTTTAAAGAGTTGTATCAAAATTGAAGGGTTTAAATAACTGAACTATACCTTGTCTGCTACATATTTCACTGTCAGTTTCACAGTCACAGCATTTTTGGGAGTTGAGTGATACCACTGACTTCGTTCCTTCTTTCTCATTTCAAATTGAGTTTGATAGTTTTCCAATGCATCAAATTTCTCTCATTACTTAGATTCTGTCACTGGCTGAGTAGAGCAGAAACTAGCAGCAAAATTCAGCATGGCACTGCCTGTAAATGGGGATTTATTTGCTTTCTCGATTTTGAGAGTCACAGTGCAGTGAAACGTAGGTCTTGACCTGTATTGGATTTTTCGGAGCTTAATGCCGACCTTTGGGGGTAAATACTGATATGTTATAGAATACATACATTAATACACCTTTTTAAATTATACCTTAATTGCAGTCCTCAAACAATTGCAACAATGCTATGTAACAAAATTTTACTATTAAGACATCAGTGCAGTGAACAGAAAACTTCAGGTGACATTTAACCAGAAATAAAAAAACACAATATATCTTTGTATACAGATAAATACAACTTGAATTAAGAAAGTAAACATAAAATGCTGCCCACATAACTTTAAAAATGAATAAATAAAAACAAGCAACTAGATGCCTATCCAACAAGAACAGTTTATGGACGAAGCACAGCGTTTATTGCAGTTTAAATAGCTTAAAAAATAAAAAATAAAATGAACTGCAAAAACTGTGGTAGTATGTTGCTGTGTGGGTCAAACCTGTATAACTGAACATTTGAATAAAGTCAGACTAAGAATGAATAATATTAGTAAAAGTATTCTCCTACACCGATATATCTGCGTCAATATCAGCCGATAAAAGTCTGTGGACTGATATCGTTAAGTGCAACTGTAACAGACCATTAATTTAAGTTTTGATATTTTATAAGCCTAGAATGCTTACACAATAAAACCAAATGACGACGTCAAATCAAAATAAACTATTTTGCTATGTGTTGTAATATAATGTTCCACATTAAATTAGCTTTATTTGAAGACAATTTTAAAAGCAAATAGCAAAGCTAAGATCCCTGGGTTATTCACTTCTGAGCTTAGGAGTTTGGATTGTAGAGCTGCAGGCTTGGTGATGGCATTGTTTTTGATGTTGTGTGGAGAATGATGGCTTCTTTTATTACCAGACAACAGCACAACAACATTTCTCATGTTGACAGGACTCCATATTCACCCCAACGCTCAGGGGCCGACTCGGCCGTTTCTTTGCTCAAGGTCACCATAACCACTGAAGAGAAAGCTATCTTTCTGTTGTTGTGTGCAACTGCGGCCAGACACGGATAACCACATTTGGATTTTATCCCTTCCCTGTATGATATCGTGTTGTTCAGAGTTGGTGTCATAAAGCTGTTTTAACTGACTGAAATCGACACCAGAAAAGGGACCAGACATCTTGTATCCTGTAAGATCTTTGGCCATGCAGCCTCTCAAACTACCTCATCAGTCAAACGCCATCAGTTTATTTCAGCAGTTAAATTAAACTCACAACAACTCACCCACTTGGCAAAAATGACCTTTATCATCATTTCACAGACTTCCTTTGCATATCAATCAAATTGATTTTTTTTTAAGATTGGACATTTTTCTAATGTGTGGTTAATGGACAGATTATTTCAATTTTAATTTGGTGGGAAAGTGGACGGGAAAGACGTCCCCATTTTGAACATGATCTGCTATCCAGGGAAACATAATGAATAATAGATCACATAAAAACGGTGGTGGCGCGGGGTGATGACAGCAAATGAGGCTTAATGAGTAAAACGTGTGAAAGCGACACTTTTGTTGTACATTCTTCCAGTGAGTTCATTTGTGCCCTTGTATATTCTGAGCTCGATACTTAATTTATTTTATCTCTTAAAATCAGGGGTAACGATCAATGGGTCCATCGTTATAAAGTTTTGTAAAGAAATAAAATATTTCTGGGTTGAATTGTACTTAAAGTTAACAGACTCAGCCACCAGAGAGAGAAATTTCAGAGATCAAACATTCCATATCTTTTAAAAGTAAGGGTTACTGTAATGTATTTGTTCTATTAGTATTTGACTTCTCTAGCAACTGGGATTTTTCCGATATTTCTCTACGGTATACTGAATTTTATGTTGTGGCAAGGTCGTTAGCACTGTTGCCTCACAGTCAGAAGGTTGTGGGTTCCTGTCCCTATCTGTGAAGTTTGTACGTTCTCCCCCCGTCTACAAGTAGGGCATTTTTTACCTGTAATGAGCACAGGGGAGCGGAGTAAGTGGAGCTTTTCAAGGTGTTTACAACTGGAGGGTTTTCTAGCTTGAATGTATTCAGATGCATAGCCAGTGCAAAATATTCATAATGTTTACCTTTACAGTAAGAGTAGATCTATAAATTATTGCTTGCAAGTATTTATTGCCTACATTCTTATATGAAGCCTTACTATCTAATCCGAAAAGACATCCAGTGTCAAACGTAATGTTCCTCTGTGGTTTAGTGCTCTGTTTCATTTAATCAGTGTTACTTATCCAGTGCACTGGGTTAATTATTATGTGTTGTAGCAGTGAATGGCTCTGCTCTGCCTATCTTTCTTAGTTAGTCTAAGCTGTGCAATCTTGACTAAAAACATCTCCCTCTTTGCTGCCTAAAGAGAATCCATACGCTGCACATTCAGCTTAGCTTGTGCCTGTTGACTGATCTCAATCAGTCAGTTTGACGTGTAGAAACGTGTAAAGTCGACCTCTCTCCCCTTATTGACTTTTATTTGTTGAGTAGACCTGAGAGGCGTGGCTGGCGTCTTAACGAGCAGCTCCAGATTAATTATGAATTTGAACTTTCTTCACAATGAAATGCTAGCATCAAACAAGGCTGGTTTAGACTCAAAATGGCAAAATTTTTTACTGAAAGCAGTTTGGCTCCATAAATAATAGATTTGTCAGAATGATGATATAAAATCTGCTGTAAATGGTCAATCCATGTATTAACCTATTAATGTTGCACAATTATCACATGGCGTAGGAGAGAACAGCAGCAATAATCATTCTAAATATAAACCTAAACACACACCTTCTGGCAAATCCCTCCAGCTCATTTGTGGCCTGATAAGACTGCTATCAGAGAAGACATCTTCGCCCAAGTCCGACTTTGAGCATTGCAAGGGATCTCTAAATAGAATTTGCATATAGATGAGTCTGGGAATTAGTGTCAATTTGTTCTTAAATGTCAGCATTACCTCTTCAAAGTGTTTTGTGTTATACCATCAGGAGAAATAGCACAGATTTTCAGCAGGTTTTAATAAGACCTATTTACAAGATTAAAGTTGGTTCATCGAGTGTGAGGCTCACACCAGTAGCTGTCTGTTCAATAAACAGAACAAAACTAGAGCAAATCATTTGCTCATTTGTTAGTTAATAATTGCAACACCATTTTCAGTGTGGTATTTGTTAGAGTTCTGTAATATTTCTGCAGAAAAGTCAAATCAGAGGGCAATTTCTGATTAATATGGGAAATTTAAATTTAAGAAACCAAAGTCGTCCTCTTGGGCAGTGTCATTCTCAGCGAGCTCCATCAAATCACAACAAGCTGCTTAGATAGTATAAGTTAGGAGATAGCTTTATTTAAAGTAATAGTAATGGAATGAGTACATTCTAGCTTCTCTTAGTACACCGTCTTATCAAATATATTGACATGGAGGCTGACTCTGGTGTAGTCTGATTAAGTTAACACTTAGATATCATAGTAATGTCGTTACTTAAATTATCATATAGATTCCCAATGCTTAACATGTTTGCAGTTTGAATAATGTGTGTAGGTGTTGGTCTGTCTAATATATTTGTGACTGCTCACACCCACTTAACACTTAATCTAAATTTAGAGAATTACATGACAGGTACATTTATCTACATGTCATTTTCTGTGTACATATACATCATCAGACAACTATCAGGGCCAGAATCCCCTATTTTGTTGTAGCTTCACTCCGTCCCTTCTGTAGCGTGTTTGTAGCAAAGCTAATGAAGGGATTTTCCAGTGAAGATAAAGAAACCTTAAGCTTCATTTGCACATGCTTCAGTACCTGTGTGAATCCAATTTCTCAGCAAATCAGCACTGCCTTTGAAAAAAAGTCTCATTACAGAACATGGGATAATAAGACCACAGTGAGCCAGACATCTGTCATTTTTGTTAGCTAGGTTTGCTGGTACCAGATTACACAATGGCCGGTGGTAGAGGAATGTGGCTGCGCCGGCGTGAGTGTGTGGCACTAGAGCTAACACAAGGATAAATTAAATCTTCTGGACTGGATGAGCGTAGCGATGGATTTTTTTCCCCTTATTCTAAAGGAAAGCTGTGATGTCTTATGAATGCTTCCTTATGTGCGACACCACCTTTATTCTTCATTTCCACGTGTCACTAAGTGGTTTTCAGGACTATGGGAGACGTCCACAGGTCTCATTAGAAGAACTAATCCTGCCCTTTCTTAAACATCATCTTCCAGTGTCTCTGTGGCTCCAGGCATTACTTCAAATGGCTGGACCCAGACATTACTTAAAAGGCTCATTGATTGGCAGCAAAAATCACTGGGCCACTGACGGTCAGCTTGCCTGATAAATCCAGAGTCACAGACTCCACCAGCCGCCTCCACGTCCTTCCCTCCACACCACCACCACCCTGATCAATGCTGCTTTCTATCGATGGAATCTCTGGGGAGAGACAAATGGAGTTTCATCACTTTCACTGGTACCTGCATGTATTGACAGCTATCTGCATCCTCAAAGATAAAGTCAACATTAAGAAATGATTTAGCTGGAGGGATTTTGGCCTTTCAACCTGGGCTTATTCTCTTGCCATGCTGAAAATGAGACACAGAGTTAGAGGGTTATAATTACAAGCAGGTGATTGGCTGAAGGCAGTGTTGAAATCAAGGATTGATCACACTGATTCTGAGCAGACTAAGAGCAGAGCCATGGATCTCTAAACAAGATGAGCAACTGTTTACTCACTCAGCCACTTAGGAGTGAGTGGTTTCCATCTCTAGCCAATCAGCAAGCTTTTGGAGAAATTGCTGTAGGAAAGGGATGTGCAGGTTTGGAATGGGAGCGAGTCTGTTGTGAGACGGCAACGTTGAGCCTCTCTTTAAATCCAGCTGAGATCTGAGGTGCATCTATTAAATTAAAAACCCTGACTTGCCATAACAGGGGAGCACTGTGTCTTGGTGTACTCACACAGTGCAATTGATTGAGGGAGAATGCCACTGATAGAAAATGTGCAAACTGCTGAAGGAGGAGAGCAGTAGATAAAATGGGAGAGATAAATATCCCATCAGCCCCAGGCATGGGATTTAATTTTCCTCTATGAGCATTTCTACTCAAGCTTGGGAAATTGATCATTTATATCTCCATCCCAGGTGGAAAAGTGGAAGGGTTACTGTGTGCGTCTGTGGGAGTGTGTATGTGTGGGTAACACAATGTGTGTGAGACATTAAAGGACCAGAGACCATGCAAGCAGAACTAACCATTTCAATCCCAGAACAGCTATTGGAGACAGGAGGACAGTGGTTACTCGGTTAGTTTGGATTTAACAACAGACAAAACAAGGATTAAAGTGACAGTTAGCATCCTAGCTGTGGGAGCACCAAAAACCAACACAAAGTGATGGGTCGATTAGCGCTCTTCCAAAGGCTGCTTAGCTACACACAATAACATCATCATATTAATCATGATTATTGATTGATGGCCACGGAGCCACAAGCAACCTCTCCCATACATCACACACTGCATGCTATACAGTCCACGCTCACACACGTGAAACACACATCTATATTGGCTCCAGCTGCAAGGGACATTTCATCATCCCTGTTGTGACACCTTCACTTGCTCTTTGTCTGTTCTATCTGTCTGTACAGCGTCGTGTAGCTTTTATGTACAACATTAGACACACACAAGCCACCAACAGCATGTTCAATCACGTCCTTGTCAGGTTGTTGCTCATAAATAGATATCAGTTCTTTGGGTGCTCAGTGCTGTAGAAAACAATCTCTTCAACCACGCATGGTGACATTAAGATCACTTGACAACAGTACACAAATACTCCCACGAGGCAGAACGTGCGAACACATTTGCATTGACTCAACTACTCAGCTGTAATACCTCTGAAAGCTTTAGGGCCCTGCTGGGAGGCAGAATTGTTTCGTGTAGGTTTGAGATAATGACCTTGTTTATGCCATGGTTTAAAACAATTGGACTGCAATGCTGGAAAATAACTCCCATTTTTAACACTCCAAACAGGCTGTTAAAATATCTGTTACATGGCACTTGAAAACTTGTTAATACAACTTTAATAGACGTAGAAAACTAGCATTATATGAAGTTCTTCTCCAGGACAGTGCGGAAAATGTCACGCATAACATCAAGAGTCTGGGCCTCTAGTACAATCTCAGGATGGACTCTTGCCTTAGAGCGACCAAGATCTTTTCATGTTGGATATTTTCCATTTGGTGAAAGATGCTGGCCGTACAGTAGTAAACAAACCTTTATTTTTAACCATTTACGACATGGTTAAAGCTACACTAATAGAAATATTCCATATTTGACTATAACTTTTACGAAGGCTCTGTCACATTGCATCGCAGAATTTCCTTATTATTTGACGAATCTCTTTAAAAATCTTAAGTTAAGTTAAATTTGGTTCAAGTGCATTCATTCAGTACACAAAATTAAAATGTTTTCTACAGGTTGTTGCAGCAAGGAAGAAAAATTAATAAACATTCAAATATAAGTAAAGCTAAAGACAGCTGGATACTTTTGTGCAACAGACGATAACACAAAGTTAGCACCTAATCAGGCCTAACACCGAGTTAGGCCTGATTTATGTTCACTGTAAACCAATTTACTTTGGCAGTAATTTGCACATTTGCATTATTGTGTGCTCAACCAAAGCCATGTATACGGGGTGTACTACTTTCAGCAACAATTAAAGGTAAGGTAGGTAATGCTGGAGCAAC
>OMNV01007614.1:133479-189682 GCA_900303265.1 Brotula barbata
CTTTGGTAAAGGCAGTCCCCAATGCATACAAATGTGTACAACCTGCCAACAGGTGGAGAGAGGAACGCTTCTTAGCTAACAGGCACGTTGGTTAGCCAGTCATTTAATTTGGGCTGAATGAAGTGATTGAATAGATTTATTTCAGGATTACTAGAGTTAGAGATGTTGTATTTTTTAAATTACCTTTCCTAACTTGAAAAGAATGACTACACGTTGCGGGCTAAACATTTGCGCGATAGTGGATATTTAAAGCTTTCCAGATATGCCAAAGATCAAACCTTAGGAATGTCTCTAGAAAAAAGGGCAGTAAAATATTTATGGATGAGGGAACATAAGTTGCATTGAGTTTCCTTAATCAAAGCATTCAATCTGGTGCCATGTCGACTGAATTATTCAGATTTTATTGTTGCACATTGTTGTTGTATTCAGAACATATTGCTAAAAACAATAGACGAACTATAGTAAAAAATGCGTCCTTGAATAAAAATGGAAAACCACTGATCTGGTTTTAGAGGAAAAATTTAAATATGTTTTCTCTTTCAAGAAGCATAATTTGTCTCTGCATCTTCTGATTATGATTCAAGTGATGCCTTAGTGCAGGCTCCCACGAGAGGGGCTCCCAGCGAGACGGGCTAATCAGAACACTTCGTTCTAAATTAGACCTCCGGGGAATAAAATGGCCAAACAAACTAAAACATTGTGAATGTTTCTCCCAACAAGCTGAAAATAGGAAGATTCCTCCTTATGATACATTGTGATTTGGACACATGATCTTTTGTCCAGTTCTCGCTCCTGTGTTTTGGAAATATTTTTGCTACAATTGTTTTGGGTTTTTTATGCCACTATTTCCTCTCTAAAACATACGGTAGTCCTGCCCTGTCAACCACAAAACAAACTTTCAAATCAGTTTTTGACCACCAAAAGTTTTCCACAGTGACAATGAACAGAGAGCTGGCAGCACTGCAAAGTAACCCACCCCACTCAGGCAAAATTCACCACTCAGGTGTAATTAGCTGCTACAAATTGTACCATCCCATGTGTAATTATGTATGAATTTTACTCCAAAAAAGTCTTCCACTTTAAAGAGAAAACTTTGTTATAATGCATATTTTAATGATGTCCAGAAGTTGCTTGTTAGAATATATGCAGAGTGTTGTTAAGTATCTGTTCTTTGTTAATCACAGGGGATAAAATTTGTAATGTACTGAGATGGGAGTGGATAAGCTGAACTCAAGGCTGAGCTAATTAACAAGGCCGTTTCATGAGGTGTCTTATGTAAGTCGAAAAATTGTGTCCGATATCAAATACAGAACTTTCTTTTTTATATACTTTCTGACCAATGGTGGCAGTGTAGAGCAATATTTTGATGAGCACACACCCTGTACACACTGTGCAAGGGGGCTGACCTGGGTTGCATTTCTGCTGACTTTGATTAGCTAATGTGCTATGTGACTTAATGACAGATTAAAGAGAATTGATTTAGAAGTAATTAATTGTCTAAGTCTATTATGACAATTTGTGTTGGTGGGTTTCAGTAACTCGGGCTGTTTGCATGCTGAGTTCATATTTAAAGGTTTAAGCTTCATTTTTCAATTACACTAATAATGTCCATGGTTTATGTTTTACAAAATTCTTAATGACACTGGCCTGTGTGTAACATCTCCTGATGTTCTGGGAAATAAATCTAAGTGAGAACACGTGTTTGAGTTCACGCTGCAGATCGGCAGCTGGTGAGTAATTTGCCATGAAACATAATGGGACAATGCTGGCAAAGAACTAAATGACTCAACTTTTAAAAGTTAGTTTTGTAAATTATTCTTACTAGATAATAACAAGATAATCTTACTATTACAATTATATTAACAATACAATTATAAATATTAATTATTGTTGTGTTTCATACCCTTAAAGAAACCACAGCATACTTTAACCTCCGCCTTGTTTTTTTAAACACTAATTTAATTGAATTCACGTGAAAAAAATATCACGATGCATTCTGTTGAAATATGCATAAAATAAACATCTACAATTGCCACAAAGGGAAATTAAAAATACCATAAATTGAACAAGGGGTTAATTTTTTACTTTTAAGGTTGTTGTTTATAAAGTACAATTTTTCTAGAAATTTGTTTAAAATATTTTTATGCTTTTTCTGGAATACGGTAAATCATTTAACGGGTTAACTTTACAGCCCCGTGTAGTTATTAGGCTTGCACGATTTGGGGTGGTGGGGGGGTTGTCGTGTCACAATATATTAATTTTGTGATGTATCCTAAACCTCGCAATTGTGCTGTGCTCACCAGCTTCTCTGAATAAACAACACTAACCTAGTTAAAGAAACACGAGCTGTTCAGATAGCCAACCTGTCATTCATGCCCATTTACAACGACTTCTCACAACGTAACACAACCAACTAATGCCTCGGAGCTTACAGACTTGCTTGACCATTCAGGAAATTGGCCTTGCTGTTCCATGTATAATTGAATCAGGACCATGTGAAGACCAAGAGTGAGGAAGATGAAAAGCCAGACTTTCACATAGCCTGGTTGAAAAAAGAAACTACATAATCTCAGTGCTACTGGTGGATGTCAGAGTGCCTTGATCTTCATAATACTTGGCTTTTTTTTTTCAGAATCAGTGGCTGTGACGCTCGCTCTCCTGAGTGTTTGAGGGAACCCAGGATTGATATGATAATTCTGCTGCTGAGCTCTCCACTCTGCCATATGCCTGACCTCTCTACTGGGAGAGCACTGCAGCTGGCTCTTCTCACTATTAATCAGCCTGATGGGGCGGGCAGTGGTGTTGGGGCTGGTGATGGAATGGAGACGTACTAGCTACGGCAGGATGATGGCCCACATTTCATCACACATACGCACAGAACTAACTCCTACGTGTGTGAAAACAGCCTGGTCAAAGTCAACCTATCTCCTTCTTCTTTTCACTTTGCTCTTACAGTTATCTCCTTTTGAGTTCATTTTAAAAGTGACTAACATTCACTCAGCTTTCAGAGCATCAATGAGGACTGAGAGCGAGTATACAAAGTGTTCAAAATAAAAGGACATCTGGGATCTCCATCAATCAGACTACTCAGGTGGATCAAGGTGAAAGCACTGAACAGTGAATGATTGTCATGAAGTGAACTGAACAGGTCAAAGTAATGAAAGATACTTCATTACAGTACTGAAGTATGTTTTAGGAGACTGTACTTCATCCATCTATCCATTATCTATACCACTTACTCATGTTAGGGTTATGGGGGGCTGGATCCTAACCCAGCAGTCATTAGGCCAAAGGCTATTGCAGGGCTAATGCATTGAGACAGAATTCAATCCACATACTCCCATTCACACCTATGGTCGATTTTGATACTCCAGTTATCTATACCACTTATCCATGTTAGGGTCACAGTGAGGCTGGATCCTATTCCAGCAGTCAGTCATTGCCCAAAAGTCTATCAGAGGGCCAAGACAGAGACAGACAATGCCATCATTCTCTCTCATGGTCGTTTTATGTTCTCCAATTCACCTAAGATGCATGTCTTTGGAGGTGGAAGGAAACCGGAGTACCTGGACAGGCAGACACAAAGAGAACATGCAGGGTTGTCGGGCTGGGACGCAAACCTACAACCCTCTGACTGTAAAGCAACAATTCTAGCCACCAAGCCACCATGTCACCTACTTTGTAAACCCTACTTCTACATTGCTACCTTTGACAGAACAGATTTGTTACTCATTACAAAATGAATTCTAAAATAGCAGACAAGGAGATGGACAAGAAAACTGGAAAAATTAATAATGAAAAGTTCTTCCTGTATATGATAGACCCATTCTAACTTGTATGAATAAAGAAGTTCAAACATAGCTCTACACAGAGGGCTCTCAGTATAACTCATTTAATATGTCGTCAAAGCTCATTTTTATGTAGAGTTTGACAAGCTACATTTTATTGATTGGCAACTGCTTTTCCTAATGTTAAATTTGGTCGGCATTTCACTTTACAGATGTGGACTTTTGGTTAATCTGAAGACTACCAGACTATCAAACCTCACTGAGGACAGAAATTTTTTTACTGATAGTTTCAATAATGAAGTACTGTTATTTATGGTGGCCATGTGATATCAACGCACCGCAACTTCAGAAAACATGCAAATTCAGCAAACCTCTTCATCAACACATGCACAGCAAATTCTCAGCCAAGACAGGAAGGCACCGCATATTCTCACAACACCAGCAAAGACAAATGGGCTGCAAATTCTCAACAACACCGGCAAACACAGAAAGACACTGCAAATTCTCAACAACACCAGCAAACACAGAAAGACACTGCAAATTCTCAACATAGGCGAAGACAGGAGCGCACTACAAGTAGCACAAATGACATTCTGTTGCATCCATTGTTGAGTTAGTTTAAAGAATCACTTGAATGATCGTACACATGAAAACGTATTCAACAGGTATTTTCATAGTTATCAATCACTGCTACACTCAAGGGTGGGAAGGTACTTTTGAAGAAATGTGATTTCTTATATTTGGAAAAAATCATCTTAATCTTAACATCTTGAAAGCTATAAATTCCATGAAAGAAGGTTTTCAAAAATCTGATGGCTGTAGTACCAGTAATCTTGAAATAAACCCAGCCAATCATTTCCGTTGGACCGAATCAAATAATTGGCTGGTCGACCTGCCAGTTACCTACATAGCTGTCTGAATGTGCATAATTTGCCCTTTCACTCATTGGGCCTGACAGTCTTCTCATTCCTAGTGTCACAGAGTCTTCCACAACGATAATGTCGGGTGTATTCTTACATGTGAATGTATGATGGCGTGTTATCTGACATTATAAAGTCGCACATTTGCAAGAAAAAAAACCCACAGAAAAATTGGCGATTGTGTGCATACTAAAAGCATTCACAGAATAAAAATCCAAGTCTGTTTGCGCATGAGTGACGCGTGTAAATCAAAGACATTACATTGGTGACCATTTTCCAGCCAACTATCCCTTATATCATACAATGAACTGAAACATGAAATCTCAAACTGAAGGCTTTTACAATCTGCTGAACTTTCCCACTGCTATGTGGGCCCTTTGAATGCAATTTGGGGATCAACAACTCAATATCTGACCTGATGATCATTGTGTTTCATCTCGGCTTTCAGGTGGACCCACCTTCATCAGCTGGTGTTTTGATGGACCTTGGAACATAAAGCATCTGGGCTGCTCCGGTGGCCCTGTTGCCACCGCGACCCTGGCCAGGTTTAGGTGGGTTAGGAAATGGATGCATTAATGGACAGCTTCTGTATGGATGAAAGAGAAACATAGGTGGAGAGTATGAGAAGCTTGAATTTCAATGCCGCTTCAAACGTGTTTTGTTTCAGAGAAAATTTGATTCAGAGTTCTTTTTCTCCTTGTCTTTGGTTTAATTAAGCTCCCACACAGCCACAAGAGGCTCTGTGTCTCAGTGCATTTAGCTCTTTGCCTCAGTCTTTGGTCCATATACCTCCTGCCAGACTGAGAGAATCTGAGCCACATCATGGTAAAATTGTAGCGAAATCCAGACGGGACAGACGGACATTGCTTGTAGATGTGTTCCACAGGCTTTATGAAGTCCCCCTTGTGTTTTGTTATTGGAAATATTTGCTTTGGGAAGGTGGCTTTTAACAGGAGAATGCGGCGTTCGCCTCAGGCTTTGCTGATAAACAGATGGTGTGGTGTGATTTGTGTCTTGGTTGGTGTAGAGACACTGCAAATTTAATGGAAAATGTCTGATATGAGAAGAATGAGAAGATGACAGACATTCTAGATGCTGACAGATCTGTTTTGGTTATCTGTTTTTAGATTTCCTGAACCTTAGAGATCAGGGCATTGTGTTTATATAATCCAATTCCTTGATCAGTGGAATTTCAACAGTAAGAATCATAATTTGTAATAATTCCTTTTAATTTTCAAAATAAATAAATGTTTTTTGTGTATTTTACCCTGCATTGTGTTTGTTGACAGCAAGATGACTCACTAGCACTTCATAAGCAGCTTGTTTACACTTTCTGTTTGTTTGTTTTTTTCATTTATATTCTGAGGTTTATTCAGAGCTGACCTTGCTAGAACATGACCTCTCCTGCTTCAAGCTGAGACGAAAACAACTTTTGACCAAGTGGGGATCTGAATTCATGTGCGAGTGTGTTTCAATGCTATTTTATCTGTAAAAGTCAGCTACAGAAACATTACCGTATTGATGTTAATATGAGACGCCCCATTTTTCAACACTTCTGTTTTGGCAAAAGACTTCCAACGTGGATTAAATTACACATATAGGGTTTTGACTAGCAAAACTTTCATTGCACTTACACTGATGTTCCAAGTGTAGTTGTCTTCGACTTGCGTACTTCACCCGGTTCACTGTTTCTCCTCTGAGCAGCAGCAACCCCACCTGTAGTGAAACAGAGAAGTGGGAGAACTGAGCATGACCATAAATGACAACAAAACAATGTAGACAATGTTTGTGTCGTTTACCACATTTATGTGCACTCGTTTAATTTCAACGCAGTGTTTCTATTGCGTTTGGCATGGACTTCAACAATATTATTATTATCTCTTGCAACAGTTGACAAGAAACCACACAATGACATCATCTGTATTTCAAGCCAATGGTATCCCTGAGTACCATCTCTTCAAGACAACAAGTGGCTGTGTCAGGACATTGTCAGGTGTTCAGACGTGCTTAAGATTCCTCTCAGGCAATGAGATATGAAATATTAACCTTGTTTTCCAATCTAATTGGCTGGAACTTCAGAGGAGGTGAGAGGTGAGGTTGAAAAGGCTCTTTGAACATGGCGAGAAAGAAAATAGCCTGGACAGTTCTCATCAGCTCAGCCAGACAGCTTTGTTTGTGAATCGTATTTAATGAAAAGTTGTTCTTTCCCCAGAATGAATTAGTCTGCAGCAGATTTTCCTGTAATACTTTATAATGGTCTCTGTATAATCTGGTCAGTTTTATTTATATAACACATTTCTAAAAAGATGTATGAATGATCTTCCTGTCTCTCCTCTCTTTATCCATTTTTGGTTGTTTTTGTACTCTTTAAGTTTTTGATATCCAGTCTATATGTACGTGTTTGTCAACCTTCATTGCTCACTGAACAATTAGAATTCATCTCTTCCCACTCATTTTGAAAAAAAAATAAACCCATGTCTGATTGAAAGTTTTCTTTGAATTACTGAATGGCGTGGCAAGAAGGCTATTGTCTGACACCAAACACCCTGACTTGATAAAACAACATAATTGAAGATGTGAAAAATGTTGGGAAATATGAGCTAAATGCCTTAATTGAATCCTTTTTCAGGCAGACAAAACCTGCACTGTGGCAGCACCATTTTTTTATTGTCCTTCATCTTGAATTATTACGGGGGGGAAAGAAGGGAGCCATTAATTAGACAGGGATGTAAGATGTCTCAATGCCAACCATTTGTCTTGCAAGTGATTACTTAGAGAAAAGCTTTTTCAGTGATATGTGGCTGGAAGCCATGATTTTCTCAAGGAACTGTACACGCAAGAAGAGAAAGAGCCACGGAAAGTCAAGCCTACAGTGACCGTCTGGCTATTACAAAGTAAACCGTTACAATAACCACAAACTAAGCTCATAATGCAGACTGCAGCATGCAATTATTCTGAAATATACCCCAAATATAAACATTACCGCTCAGGGTTTCTCATAATTCATGTCACAGTTAGAGCCCCATTTAAAAAGGGCCATTTTGGAACCATAAGCAGGATTGCTCGTTCTGTCTTCATTCATATTGAGAGATAATTTCTGACAGATTTTATGAAATGATAAATGAAATGTGTGTGTAATCTACCATTGAAGCCTAAGCCTTTTGAAGCCTAACAACTTTGCTGCAGTCAGGCCCAGGGTGCTTTACAGCGAGTGTGTAGCTCACAGGCGTAGGTTGATCACCTCAGACAGACACTTCCATCCAACGTAAAACTCTAAATCAAATGATGAGAGAGACGACCCGGATGATGCCTGAATGGGCAGCTCTGCTACAGACTGAAGTGAAGCTGTCTGAGAGGAACCAAAAGATTCTCTTATCAGTTTGTAAAAGCATTTAATTATAACATTTTGTTTTGATACTGTACATTTTGTTGCTTGATTCAAGCATAGAATTCTAATAAGCTACACACAATGTGGCTCCCACCATCGATCAACTGTCAACTCACTGCTTATAGCTGCATTTTATCATTTAGATGAAATGAAACGTTACCGATACAGATGGGACGTCTCCTAAGGTAGAAACTGCTGCGTAATAAAATAAAAAATGTCTTCTGCCAGATTTTGCAATTTGTAATTTTTGCGATTCATGCTATAGCTAATTATATTTATCACAGGAGTGACACAGAAGATGTCTCAAACGGTTGACATGTTTTTCTCTAATGAAACAAAGCATACGAAGGTTAGTTCTCTGATCTTAATCTGTCTGCACATAACAGCAGTATCCATGCTAGAAACTTGTTACCATTATTTTACATCGTCCACGGTTAAAATGATGCAGTCCGGTTGTGATTGTTTTCAACTAAACAGATTCATGCAGCTTTGTATACATTAACACATAAGGGGCCGTGACTTACATGCCTCTTTTACACCTTGCATCAACAGGCACCCTCAGTGTCCGGATGCATCAGCTGGATAACATCTGAGGAATGAATTTGAAATAATGCTTTGTAGTAACATGAATTCATTAGCCTGCATTGTGATCAGATCTCAGTGGGCGGGCTGTTAAAACGATTATTGCCCACCTTCCACCCTACTGAGATGTTGACACAAAGTGTACATGCAAGTCCCATGATGTCAGTATGTGGATAATGTATCCAAATACCTAAAAGGCATGTTAAAGCAAGGTGCATAAGAGGCAAAATGTACTCTATGTGGTCTGACAGATGATACAGAGCTCCCATCACCATCCATTCATACTGCTGTCCCTATCAGCATCCTGATAGCTAAAATGCATGTTTATGCACATTATCATCAGCACTCTGTCTTGCAGTCTCTGTAGTCTACATGGTTTTATGCACATTTGGATTGTGAGGTAGTAATAAACTCACCAATCTTAAACGCTCATGGTCATCTAAATAAAGACAAAATATAACTATAACCAATCAATTACAGCCATGAAAACTGCACATTATGATCATAAAGTGCAGGGTGTTGTTTAACCAAACTTAACATTTGTCAAATAGGGATACAGCTTGAAACTGGCAAAAGTAAACATCTGTAGCCCTGTAACCAGACACAATAGTCAGAAATAAATCAGACAAAATATTCATGGTCAAAAAGAGCCACTTCCAGGTCACTTGCTCTAAAAGATCATCTTGTTCAAGTTTTGGTCCCTATCTGAGCCTGACTGCTTGTATTCGGTCCTTCCAGGAAAGTCTTCTAGTGTTTATAATAAATCAGTAATTAAACAGATTCATGCAGTAGCTACATTTATCAACATTTGAGCACTATATTCCATGGTGGCACTACATGCTCAAAGCATCCAATAGTAAAAAAGATTACATTTGATTTAAAAAAAATCTTTACCACCCTTAGGATTAAAGTACAATCCAATCAATCCTCTTTTTTTCCCTTCTTTTTCTCATACCAAAACCTCCTCCTTGCTGCTCTGCATCCACATTGCGTTACGTTTCAAATCGCAGCAGAAAGAGCATCAAAATTAGTGTAATATTAATCTTCAAACACTAAAGGTCAAAGGAATCAAGATACTCAGCCTTAAGATGAAGAATATAATGAAATGGCTGAAAATACACTGCTGCTGCAGAGCATAGCTCATCTTAAAATGCATTTCTCTCTTTTTCTATGTGCGTACCTCAATGAGTCTAAACACAAACTTACTAATTAGCATTAACAGTGTTAGCTCAGCAATTAACTTCTTCCAAAATGATCTTAAATTGTGGGTCAGGAAGCAAATGCACAAGAGAATCAGTGCACAGAGGGATTTTATTTGTTTACCATTTATTAGTACTGTTGTTGCCAGTAACATTACCATATTGCTATGTGTTGGTATCTGCGTGGATGCTGTCCTGCAAGACATGATCCCCAAAATACTGAATACTGAGAGTATAACACAGTATTCACTATTTTAGGGATCAGGTCTTCATGAAGGAATCTCACCTAGTCAAGTGTGATTATTCATTCCTGTTGCTGTCTGTGATGAAAACATGGTGTAATATCATCATTAGTGGTTAAAAACCAATGATATTGTTACATTCAGAGATGCAAAAGTCCCCCAAACCTGTTAACACTGTTAAATTAATTAATTAATTGCCCAGTTCAGGGTTATTTATTTAGATAACTTTAATGGGCCTATTCATATTAATAACTCAAGGATAATTGAGTAACATATAGAAAAGGCATCAATCTCATAATTTGTTAATATGTTCTATTTTAGAAAAATCATTGTAACATATTTAAAATGCATTTTGGTAGCCATTTATTGCTGTTTACCTCCACATACTTTAATTACTTAATACTCAATAGGGAAACAGATAGGAAAGACAAGGCAGAAAGAGAGGGGATGAACTCGTAGTTAACTCAGAGTTTAAGGGGTTAATATGACATTTAAAGGCTCAAGCCCCACACATTCTGAATGTGCCTCCTAGTAGTAGTCACCTTGGTGTCAGTGTGTTGAAGACATGTAACTGACAAAGGAGGAGATTGTTACTTCCACACACACCCCCAGCCACACACAGGCCCTCTTCCTGCTGTCTTGCTATTAGCACCAAGTGTCCAATGTTCCAGTTATTGATGCACACCAAGCCACAGCCTCTCTGACAGGCGCAGACAGTATGAAAAGAGAAGCTGCTGAAATAAATACATATGTAATGAGGGGAAAGGGGACTGCCAAATGGCTTGCCAATTTGTGTTTGTCAAAGGCTGTGCTGGAGTTTCATTGACATAAAGATCTATAATGGAACCACTTCTTAAGTCATTTAGAGGAATCTGCTCAGGGCATAGCACCTTCTTTTCTTAGCAGGCTCTTTGGAGATGCACTAGATTAGTAGAGAGAGCAATTTTCTTCATTATAGAAAATTATTTTGTCCAATAGAGACTTGAAGCCACTCTCGCTGTCTTCATAGAGAAAGTTATACGCCACGTCTGCCATCGCTCTTGTCAAGGTAAAAAGTACAAGCTGGAGGTGACAAGCTGTGCATTTAAACAGCAATTACTGTGGTAAGGGAAGGCAACCCAACAGTGCCTAACTGCATACAGATTCTGTTGGAAAATTCAGATGAGATACATCGCAGCAAAATGACAAGAACTGCAGGAAAACTTTATCAGACTGAGGTGTTACATGTAATGCTTAACGTAACGAAGCACTTACAGGCATTTAGGAGCAATTCACGTAAAGCAAGCGACACAAAAAATGTCACATTATGACTCGTGGCATTGTTGAGTAACTTTTGTGTAATTGTGTAAAGCAGTGGTCCCCAACCACCGGGCCGTGGACCAATACCAGTCCATGGGTCATTTGGTACCTGGCCGCAGAGAAAAGTAAATAAATAAATATTTTATTGATGATCAGAGTCTGAAAGATGTTTTATTTTGAAAAATAACCGGATTCTCTCCCAATTACATCCGTCTGTGTGTCTCTTGACACAGGTTAAGACAGGTCGCTCGTCTCAGTCACGTGATATGTTACCCCAGTTAAGCCCTCAAGCTAGCAAAAATGAGTAAAAAACAAACGTCTTTGGAAAGCCTCTTTGGAAAGGGGAAAAGGCCCAATGAGGAGACAGAAGAAGAGCCTACGACTTCCAAGAAAGAGAAAGCTGCATTTAAAAGACAATATCAGGAGTCCTATTTAAAATACGGATTTATCGCCACAGGTGATAAACTGGAATTGTGGGGAAGGTGAGTGAACAGAGGGATATTTGATGTGTTTCAAACATTAGCAGGGATTTTGGAAGAGACTGAGCCTGAACCGCCATTCTCCCAGCTGGTGCACTATCACCTGTCTTTGCTTTTAAAAGAGTTCAAGCGGTACATCCCAACCACAAAAGACCCACGAACGGCGAAAGAATGGATCCGGGATCCATTTGTGAAAAAAACAGGTGAATCGAGCCTGTCCGTGCCAGAAGAATATCAACTGCTGGAGATTGAAAATGACTGTGGCCTTAAAACTATGTTTCAGACAACAACTCTGCCCGTGTTCTGGAATAAAATCAAGGCAGAATATCCTGAGATTGCCACAAAAGCACTGAAAACCCTGCTTCCCTTTCCTACACTATCTTTGTGAAGCGGGGGTTTCTGCAGTGACAGCAACCAAAACAAAATTACTGAATAGACTGGACATAAGGAACACACTTCAGGTGTCATTGTCTCCCTTTACCCCTACATGGGACCGACTCGTGGAGAAACAAGCTCAGGGCTCCCACTAATTCAGTGTAATGGTGAGTTGTATTTTTATGCACTTTATATTTGTTTTTATGCCGGTCTTATCATTTTATTTCATCGTATTTATCCCCCACACCTTGAAGGCCGGTCCGTGAAAATATTGTCTTACATGAAACCAGTCCGGACCGCTGGTGTAAAGGACTTGACTCTGACTTCACACAACACAACAGCTGGAACAGTGAAGTACAACACAGATGAGGAAATGAAGCAGGATGGGAAGAGAAACTTTCTAGGACTTTGGTCCCTCGGCCTCACAGCACATCTTTTCTTAACAATATGATCGTTACGTTTTCAAAAAGCAGCACAAAGGAAAACAGCTCAGACACAAATTGTCATGAAGTTACTGTAGAGAGAATACAAACAGTGGACACTACGCCACTCACTCCACAGCTGGATGGAAGACAAAGGGCAACACCAAAGATGGTGTAACGGTAACTGTAACAATGTTACAGAAATACAACATTGCAAAAGTCTCAAAAGTGGTATTTCAGGCTAGACCGAATGTAGGAAAAGCTTCGGGATGGAGGATGATACTTTAGGACATATATATTCTATGTAAGGGTGCCAGGCTCTAAAAGTCAACCAATGAAGAATAGCCCATTCATGTTATGTAATCACAATAACATTCTGCATTCAGGACTTTTTGGTCAGTATTGCATTTGTAGCCCAAAATGATAAAAGTTAAAATGAAGAATAGCCCCGTGTTGAACATTAATGATGTGATTAGCAGGAAAGAATAGCTGGATGCACGTAGGATCCCAATAGACAGGTAAACCAAAAGTTCATCTACAATACTGAACCAATAACTTTGCAGCTTCGCAAACAACCCAACACAGCGGTCTGACAACCTCAAAGTAGCACTTGGGACAGGGACAAAACACATTTGCATGCGTTTCATTTTTAAGAGCAGGCTTTATATGTATGCGCTGAGTGGATTTGTTATGATTACAAAGGTGTTTTTTCAGCATTGTTCCGAACATCCTGCCAATCAAAGTCATCAATGGTGATGCCTAGATCCTTCTCCCATGCTTGTTAAGTAGTCTGGGGCATCTGAGAGGAAGAGGAACACAGGGCTTTGTTGAGTGTACTAATACGCTTCTTGGATAACCGTAAAGATAAGTCTTTCCGCTGATGAGGTAGAACTATTGTTCACAAAAGCACTTTTCCAACACAGTAAATGCAGATGTACAAAACAGATGCGCAAGAATTACAATGTGCAAATGCAGGAATCATATCACACCGAGGACTACAGTATGTTAGGGCAATGCAAAAACATCCAGAGAAACCTTAGTTTCCTTTAGCTATGTCACAGAAATCACCCTAAACTACAAGACTGCTTTACCATTCAACCCTTTTGACAGGAGGGGCCTCTGAGCTCACTGTATCCATGCTGGCAGGGTGACACCTGGTTGGGCCTTGTGCTAAGCATAATTTTATTGTATTTTACAAAATATTTTTCTCCAATTTCCGCTACAGACTTCTACAGTGAAGACCAAGTAAATAGTTGAGAAATATGAGGGTTTACTTTGATTCTGACCTCAGCACAAGACAGAGACAGCATCTTAGCTGAGGGTACTGAAAGTATTTTCAACACAGACTGGGGCATCCACGTTGCATGCAAGCACACCATGCTGCACTGCAGGTCAGACTCATGTTTACTGCTGGGCTTTATTCAGAGTTAAAAAAAACAACTTCTGCATGACTGACATCTTCTCATATCCTCTTCATAGATTCCATTGAATTTGTCTCATTATGCAGCAGCAGCCACTCTGGTTCCCCTTTGTGCTTTAGTCTGCATTCATCCTTCATTTGTATTCCACACAGTTATTATAATTCTATCTTAAACTGTATACAGCTGCAGCCAAGTCTTACTACTATACTACAGGGTTTCACAACCATGTATACATTCATTCATTCATCCAGCCATCCAACCCTTCATTATCCACTGCTAGGAGGCAATGTGTTTATCAAAGTAGACCGGATGGCCCTCTCCCGGGCGACATCCAGCTCTCCCTAGGGCCTCCCAACAACACATTCCCAGGCCAAACTGGATGTATAATCCATATACACACACGCACACACATACATAATGCAATTTGACATAACTCCCCAGGGGAGCTGTGGCTTTATCTATCTATTACCTGATTTCATTCCTTTTCAACACGAACGAGAGGTGGTTCTACTCCAAGCTGAATTCAAAATGATTTAGACTACCCACACAGCTGTTTGTAGAGCTCACAGCCATAGGTGAGTGTTCAAAAGTAGATCAACCGATAAATTGAAACCTTGGCAGCCGATGTTGTTGCACTTACAGTGGCTTTGGATACAAACATTAACAGGGTGGTAGTAAGTTGGTTGTGAACTAGTATCTCCAGGTTTATGCATTTCAAAAGGGAGAAAACGGTTTCCAAAGCCAGTGTCACTCAACAGTGGGTATTTGTGCGGGACCAAATGCTCTCTATCAATAATTTACTGGTACTGATGCACATATTTTGTCATTTGGACTTTGCTAATGGAAATTGAAGATTTTTCTAACGAGTCTGTTGCAGCACATTTCACAGAGTTTCCCCTAACTTCATTTAGCAGTAACATACCTGTACTACAAGGAAATTACAAGCACTGCCAGAGTAAATAAGTTAAATGTTTGGAAGAGATTGAGAACTAGGGCTGAAGTCCCCTGCAAATACTTCTGAAAAATTCAAATAGTGGTAAAAATCCTGGCAGTGCAACTCATTTCTGCTCATTTTTTATCATACACTTGGTCTTGAACCTCTCACCTTTACTTATTTATATTTTTTGGATGAGAGCAATGGAAGGTTATTTTAATGTTGGCCATGTGGATAAATGTCAGATAAATAAGCAATGTTATATACTGTTACACCATGGCTTACCAGCTTTTCTGTTTTTTCAGCCTGACTACTATTGACGTCTGGGACCAGACAGAGTTTGTGTAACACGGAACTGCACATTCTCTCTCAAAACCTATTTTTTGTTCAAGCTGTCAATATTCACAGCTGATGGAAAGTGCCTCTCGGAGACTGGTCTCACCAGACTTGGTACAAATGAGCCGTCATTGTCGTTGCCAGGGCAACAGGCATCGTGATCCTGATTGACGAACCACAGTCACAACTCAACCATTGGGAAGTAGCTTGTGAAGTATGTGTACCTGAAAAGAATTCACACCCTCCCACTAATCTCTGTACAACTGTTTTTGAAGAAAATGGTCTTTTTTCTTTTATTCATAGCTTGTACATCATCGGTCACAAAACTTACATATCAGAACTACAGCTAATGATTATTTTATTAATTGACTAATCTAGCAAATATTGTAACGATTAATTGAATAATCGGGTAATTAATGAAATGATTATTCTTGTATATTATATATATTATAGAATACAATAAAAACAACAAGACAGAAAGAACAAAATTGATCCCTGTGGATCCAGGTGGATTCCACTGGACTCGAACCCATATCCCTCTGGCTGTGAGGCAACCCCGCTAACCATTAAACCACCGTGCATTTTTAAAATTTAAAATATTAAGTATTTAAGTATTTTGGCGGTATTAAGAAAATCTTTCCTCAGTGCTGCTCACTTTTTTGTCTTTCGCTTCACACCTTCACAACTGCATCCCTTGTGATTTTACAGCCAAAATTGATGCTCTGCTATCACTCTGCCTCTGAGATCATTGCTATAACATGTTAATATGGGCACTCAACAGAAACCATTGTCACTGTCAAAGAGGCATTACGACTGCATCGATTTATGTTGGGTTGACCCTGGCTCTTTTTTTTTCCTTTTTTTTGGAGAATTTTTTTTGACATTGCAGCACTCTGAAGGCTCCAACCTGAGTGGTAGGTCTTGTTCAGCACAGACCGTCTCTGAACAGTCTGAGTCCACAAGAAAAATTCACCGTCCTCAAAATAACAACACAAGGAGGTGCAAGTACTGTGTAACAGCGAGTACTTCGGCCTACTTCGAGCAATGCATTCACAAGAATGTTTTTTTTACTTTCCAAATACCAGAACATATTTTGTGTTAACTGCAACACCATATTACTATACTCTCTCTCGGCATCTCTCCGGCTCTTTTTCTATCTCTTCCTACATCATACAGACCACAGCTTTCCAATGGAGAAAGCCACTCAATAATGTTCACTAACGAAATCCCACGCCAGTGCTCTTATTGCTTGAAAAGATCCTGTCAACACGTACAAATAACAACACATCTTTGCCAGATGCACACATGCTCTAGCCCCGTATTGGGGTCCTAGCTATCTTGTACAGGAATATACACACTACAGTAGACAAGATCAGCAAACTGTCGTCATTTATTTCCCCCTCCTGGCAGTTAAGTCCAGCTATTTAGAATCCTGTTGAGCCTACTACCTCCCTGCCCCTCTTCCTCGTTGTCTGTTTGTCCCCCTTTGTGAAAGCCAGTGCACAATATGAGCAAACTCTGCAACACTAATGACAGCACAGGCCTTTATCTGGCCGAAGAACACGGTCTCATCTACAGAGCTGCCCCTGGCTACAGTACACACAGAGACATACATTAAGCCTGACCAATACATCCAATAGGAAGGTGAACAGAAAAAAAGAGAGCTCAATTCAAGAACAGCTAACAGAAAGAAGAGCAGGGCAGATTTGTGTCTTTGTTTGTTTTCCTGCATATATGTTATATCTTCAACAAAATTAAAAAAAACAAAAAAAAAAACATTTTTTGCAGTACTGTGGTCGTTCACTGAAGAACAAATAGGTTTGTTGATGATGGACAGAGACATAGTCCAGCGTCAGCATGTACAACACATAGAAATATGTCACAACTTCTGTTCAAATTTCGACGTGCCGGGCTAAAGAGATTGGCTCTTTAATTAATTGCATTATCATCAGCAAACACAGTGATTTTTTTCCCAGCCATGAAAGCTCCTGAGAGACGACAGATATGATGTTGGGTGAGCCACTGCAGGAGGAAATCAACAGGCACAAAACTCACAAAGTCACAGTGACCCCTACTGGATAACACGGCATTGACACCATGATAGAGCATTACCCTTGGCACTTCATCCAACAGCAGTAAGCGAAGGGGAGGCCATTTGTGCACACAGCCATGGGACACAGAGAGTGGCACTGCATATGAAAAAGATTCCCAGCCAAGTGTTTGGCAGTCCACGCAGTGCTCATGCATACTCAATTTCAAGGTTGGGCTTGATAGAAAAGAGCTCTACATGATACTGTGAATGTGTAGCATTGAGAGGAAAAATATTCAGCCTTCCATGCAAGGCATTTGTCAACTACAAGGAGAAGCCTTATAAATAAACAGGAAGTTTATCTGATGTCTGATGTTCAGCAACCCACGGCTTTACAACGTGTATTGAAATGGGAATACTGGGTTTTTGGGGGTGAGTCTATGTCACACATGTGACATTGGGTTGTGCACACTAAGGCAAAACAGTACATTATTTCTTTTGGACAGGCACTTAGACTGGCATTGTAACCCGGGGCTCAGGCTAAAAGATGGACATGGCTAGCTAGAATGATTGGCTGCTGACAGGGGCCTTTATGTCTTTGGAGTTGTTTTGGTTGGCTGTGTTTCGCTTGAACAACAGTCATAAATGGTTGCTACAATTTTGCAATGGCTCAGGCGAATAAGCATTGCAGTCTAAGGTAGCAATATTTTAAAAGAATCAAAGGCAATAAAGTGAAATGCACTCTGTTATTGCTGTTATTTTTACTCTTACTATGTTACTATAGTAATTTATCATTTTGTGTTACATGTAATACTAAAATTTAACGTATTTACACAGGTTGTGTTGTCATTACTGTTACTCTAATCTACCCCACCCTAGTTGGTATTTCGTAATTTTTACCCAATTGTCCAAAACAACTGCTCCATCTCTACATCAACTTGATCAAAAAACATACAAAAGAAATTTGACATGAACAGTTTGGCACCATTGCGTTCCAGTCATTCATAGTGTTATTCATATGCTGTCATAATACACTCCCCTTCAGCTGAACAGCATATGTAGAGAGGTCATCCAGAGACAAATCCCAGCACTACTACATACAGTGGACAATAAATAATGGAGCAACTGTTAAAACACGTTTATCAGCCATGCTGGATTTACTGGGAAATGGGGACATTTTCTCATTAACAGCTGAGAGGCCACCATGCAAACAAAATTAATTGGATTGAAATGTCATCAAACAAGTCGGTTTAGAGTCAATTGAACAACTATTGGTTGACAAGCTGTCAACTGTTACTCATAAATTAATGAATTAGCCTAATTAATAAAGGGGTGTCTTTCTTCTCCAAACTTCTTTCTTACAACAGAGAAATCATGCTTTAAAAAAAATAAATATTTCAAGATCTACGGGTTATTGTAATTTCCATACATAGATATATTTTATGGAATTTTCCAACTGCTGATGAATCCTACCTAAGTCATACCAAACCAGCACGACTCAGGTGATGGGGAACATCCTGAGGCAAATTTGAAATCGTAGCAGAGTTTCCTAAGCATGGGTTTAAGTCAGTCACGCATAGAGCATTTTCACTGAGATTGCTCAGTGACAAGGCTGCTCATCATTCAACTTTATATGTAACTGTTCTATAAAGGGAAACTATCAGACTGATGTAGATATAACACTTTCATTCATACAGTATAGTAACTTCTGGATTATCAGCCGTTTACTACGCATTATACAATAGGAGCAATATGTCTTCTAAATCACAACGTTTCACTCTGCAGTACAGCAAAGACAAACCATGGCACTGCACTGTCTAGAGGTTTCATTGCACTCCAATTGGTGTGCACTGCTTGCCATGTCATTGTTTTGTAATTTTTTTTCCTGTCTCCTCTATTCTGTCTCTTCTCTGTGTATGGGTGGGTCTTACTGTCATGGTGTTGTGTTTTTCTCGTGCTTGTTTGCTCCTCCCTGCCCATCTGTGTGTGGATGTGTCTTCCATTACAGTTACAGCTTTCCCTCTCCTGCCAGTCACACATCTCCCCAAAGAATCAGCCAGCCATTCATCTGTTCATCAGCTCCACATACAGGTTCCCCATTGTCACTCCCTCATCTACACAGCTTATTGTTATTTGCTTACCACCTTGTTCTGTATATACAGTATACTCCCCTGTTCAGCTAGTATTGTAGCAAAAATATTATGGTGTTTTACATAGCTATCAAGCAATTTCTTTTCAACCTTGTCCAGCTATTTCTTGTTAAAAAATACTTTTACTCGTTTTTTAATTTTGCCCGATGCCAACCCTGGCAGAATTTTTGGACTTTGCGTCAACCTTCCCCCCTTGTGTTTGCCTTTGCCTTTATTGGAGTGCCCTTTCATGTATGGTCTTTGTTCTGTCCCTCAACCTGAATAAAGCCGTCTGTTTTGAGTACAATTCCGTCTCCTTGTCGCTGCTTTACAACACATACAACACCTGACAGCACTCTCTGTGGTCTGCTTAAGAAGAACAGGTAATTACAGTGAAAACAAAAATAAATTTGTCAATGTTCACAGAGTACTTCAAATCTCACATTATTTCTGGTATCAAATGGCAGAGAATGCCTGGACACCCTGTGACAACCTCTGTGTTCTAGTGCTGCATTGTTGTTTACTGGACTAGAACTGAGTTCTTAAAATATGTGTTTTTTCAGTGGTTTCCTGTCATTTTTAATGATAAATTCTTGGATCATCTAATTATGAGGACCTTTTCTGTTATTTGTTAGGGCACTATGTTTGAGTCAATCAGTGAATCGCCACATTATCACGGCCAGTTAGAGGACAGACCAGCACATCTCAGCCCTAATACAAAGCAAATTGAGGTTTCAGCTCGCCTCAGGTTAGTTTTTAGGTAACAGGCTGCCTCTTACTGTGATCATCTTAGACGCGTTGGATTTTGAACACAAACTATATTCGGAACTATAGAATTTCTGTACTATTCAGCTGTAAGTACATAATGTAGATCCTGTATAGGGTAGATTTATGTTTACCCTCTGCTGTTCTCTAATACCGATATTCTGTACGCACAAATGGATCCTTGTCCTGTTGGGAGACGGCAGCAGTAAAATGAGCATATGGCTGAACTGGGTGAAACATATGTCCCCAGTATTCATGCACAAACACAACAGGCCCAGGCCAACATCCCCAGGCAAAGATTCTGCTCCTTCTGTCTTTCACACAACTCCCAAGTGTAAAGAGTTTGCACCACAATAACCGCCTTCTGGGTGAGTCCATGTTTACAGTGATAAAGAATCTAGTCATAATATGTCTTGCTAAAAAGACATTTTAACTGCACTGTAAAAAATCATATTTAAAAGTATTATTCCAGTAACTAATGCAGCAGAAATATACTGTATTGTGAAAACAGAAATTCTCCCTTTGTGAAAAAACCCATTTGTAACTGCATTTGAAGTAATTTCAAATTCTACTGATGATTCAAGACACAAATTCCCAACACATGAACTAGACAGCTGAAAAACAGTCACCTACAAAGAATCAACATCCACCCTTCATAAATTTGATTCATTAAACATAACTATGGTCATCTGTATCTGTAACTTTATGCTCTTAAGCTGATGATAAAGATCCCATCCAGTTTTTACTTAACCTCTTCTGACTACAGTGACAAAATTCAAAGACTGTTCCTGGCACCTACAGAGTATTGTCCTTTCTGCACAGGAGTAACCATTCTTACCCGTCTACAGAAGTAGTCCTGATCACTGTTGGCACTGGCGAGCAACACTGAAATAAAAACTGACAATACCCCCAATACTAAGTACTATTTAATTAAATAGCCACAACCAATTGGTTGTGTAAGCATTAAAGTCCAACGCATACAAGTAAGAATGCTTTAGACTGATTTAGACTTTAAATTCTCATAAGGTGTCATGAGTTGCTAACTAGTAGTGATAGGGAGTTAAAGGGCCCAGCAATGAGACAGCAGCTAAGCAAATCCATAATAAAGTATCATAAGTATTTTCACTAACCACAACAAGTTAGTTTTATCAGACTTTTCTTCTTCATCAGACTTGGAACCATTAATTTGTTGAATATTTCTATGCCACATATTTATGAATTGAGAGTGCTGTGGTTTGCTTTACAATACTTTGAACTGGCTGTACCTCTGAATTCATTTCTTTCTGAAATAACACAGCAGAGATTCCGTGTAACATGTACACACAAATATACAGTATATATATACACATGTATACACATATACACACACATATACATAAATATATACACACACACACACAGACACTGTAGCGTAGCATGGAAACAGCACAGCTTTCTCACATGAACTCTGGATTACATAAAACACAGAGTTCAGAAGATAAGGAATGCATACAAGGAATGCTCACTGTGAAAATTTTACTAGCTTTTACTGGCTGACATTTATCTTGTTTTATTTTAACACATAATCAGTGCCTGCTCAAAAACGCTTACGTTTTGGTATTTCAAATGTGAAGCAGAAGGTGTATAATTTGTTGTATTTGAACACATAGCTGGTTCTTCATTGAGTAGTGCTTAAAGTGTGTGATACTAACTGTGTATACTTAGATTTATTAAGCTGGACAAACACTTGTATGTGTCAGTGTGGCCAGTTAAACAAAAAACAGACTACATTTACACCTTGGGGCAATATGCAATATCTGTATGTGGATAGGATAAACACATGCTAAACCAGGCTGTGACTGGCCAAAGAACGTAGTACCAAGATAACAAGCGTATGTTAATATGATGATTAAATGCAAGTCCAGATAATCTAGATGGAGTGTAAAATAGGCCTGGGGTTTTTGATCCCAAAATACTTTCAGGTCAATTAATGGGTTACAAGCTAATCTACTATAGAGGAAATGCGCTAACCTCTTTCCATTAGCAAATCTCTTGAGAGAATGTTTATAATGCATGGTGCCATCAGCCTAAAACAAGGTGACCTACAAGTTTATATAATGAGAAAAAGTTATGATGAATTTAAAGTCTTAACCTGAAAAGTAATTAGTTACTTTAGCCTTAATACATTGCAAGTGCAGTGGAGTAGAAAGTACATTTCCTCTTGAAATGTAACCTACCATAAAATGTAGCTAAGATTTCAAGTGTGGTGTTGTCCAAGCTGGCTCTCATACAAAGCAAATGACTATTATTATGAGACATTTCTTATTGGTCAACTGCACATACAAACAAATTCTGTGAGTAAAAACAAGTTGACAAAATCTTGTTGCAATAGTAGGGCTGCACGATTATGATCAAAATGATAATAGTGATTATTTTGATAAATATTTTCTTGCCTTTTGACTTAAACAGAATATTGCTTTAACATCAATAATGTTCTACATTACTGCTAATGCACAAATCTTTAAATCAAAATAAAATTGGTCCTCATTCACCTAAATTCAGTGCATCTCCGAGAATAAAATATAAATAAAAATGTTATCAACATTTAATCCAAAATTAAATCAACAGGGCACAGCTTTCACATATACGTTGTTCTGCGTTTGCAACTGACGTTTCCAAGCTGGGTGGAGAGCTCCACTGTGCCTGCTGCTTTGCTTGGCGCAGTGCAAATCCGCAGTCGAGTGGGCGCAAGCCATTGGAATGAATGGGTTTCAGAGTGTGGCGCCGACGCTTCCTATGTGACTGCATCCAGGATTTTTTCGCACAGGCAGGGCAGTGCATGGAACAGCTGTGATTGATCAGTGGTTTAGGGAGCGCTTGATTTACTTTGCAGCAGAGCGTTCCATGGGCGAATGTGGAGCAGGCATTTTAAACATCGATATCGCTCAATCATGTCCAGTTAATTGTGTGAAGCACAAATTCTGATCGAGATTAAAATTTGTGCAGCCCTAAACAGAATGCATGCACCTTGACCTACACCTTTAAACAAACAATTCCTCCCTTTTTTACCAATTATCTGAGTTTGGGTCACAGAAACAGGATGCAATGTGCAACTGTTCAGACTTCCCTCTCCCTGACCATATTCTCTAGATGGGCAATTTAATCCCTCCATCGTAGTCTAGCGTGTCTCCTCTCGGCTGAGCCTGAAACACCTCCCGAGAGGTGTCCAAGAGGCCGATTAGATGCTCAACCATCCTCAGCTTGCTCTATTCCATGCAAAGGAGTAACCCCTCTAATCCAAGCTCCCTTCAGATTACCAATGTCCTCAACCTGTTCCTAAGGGTGTCTTGACACTATGTGGAGAAAACCAATTTTGGCTCCATGTGTCCAAGAGCTCATTCTTTTGCTCACTACCGTTCATTCCCACAGGTAAGAGATGGAACAGATTGATCGTTAACGTGATAGCTTTGTCTTCAGACTCAGCTGTCTTCACCACGACATTGGCAAAGAGTGCAGAAGCTGCGCCAAAGTCATGCTGAATCCTTATCTGTCCTAAAGAAGACCACAACATACTTTAACTTCTATTTTGACAACCATTGCTGGAGTTCCTGTGGTGCAGTTTATGTTATGACATCAATGTATTTGATACAATTAGTTTACAATGTTTAAAATACTGTATGTAATGAAAATGATGGGCATTAGAGAACAGGGCAGAGATGCAGGGGAGGTTGTAAAATAGTTTGTTTCTCTTTATTTGGGTTGTTGTAAAAGTTAAGAGTGACTTGGCTTCCAGTACACACAACATTCGGACAATAAAATTATTGATTAATCAAAATATTAGCCATCAAAATACATTTACCTACGTCCAAGTTTCTCTATACGTTCCCCCTCTTCTGCAGTAGTATGTTGCCAGCGGCAGCATACTGGGGGGGGGGGATTGGGTAAAGCTGACACTGCTATAAATTATTCAGTCATTTGTACCGTATTGGCAGTAAATCTCTCCGTGGTAGGGACTGCCTGGTTCTCCTGTCCAGAAAAAGCCCTGGTGGTACGAGAGGGTTGGCAGGCGAGAATAGGTAGAGACAGGTGGAAAGCAAGAGTGGCCTAAGACCAGAGGGATGGATTTATCTCCGGGTTGCAACTGATACTTCTTGGAGATTGCAGGGCTGGATTTGCCGGCAGACTGGACATGACAAGTCTTCTTCTCCTTCAGCGTTACAATTTCCTCCTGCTGACTCTTGACCTTTGCCTCAAATGCCATGACCTGAGCCTTTAATCCAATGACATTTTCATTTAGCTCTTTGATTTTCCACTGACTTTTCTGGAGTTTTTCTGCAGCATTAATTTGCCTTGTAAGTGAGCACTTCAGCTCCTCAATCTCCTTGTCCTTGTTCTGTAATAGGAGCTTATTTTCTTGTAACTCCTTGTTTTTAGTGGACAGTTGTTTCAATACCTGGTGTTTGGTTCGCTCAGGGTCTAATAATTTCATCAACTGCACAGTGCTGACATTTTTATCTTTGACAAGGCCATTAGGCCGCTTTTTATGAGGCGTTCTCTGCATATGGATGGTCTTGTGCAAAGGATCTTTTCCACTACATACATTACTGTAGGTAATGCTCTTTTCATGTTTAGTCTTTATCATCATTAGGCGTTGCCATGCAATGACCTCTTCCTGGACTTTAAGGCAGCATTCCTTCTTAGTCACTGCATCTTTCAGGTTGCTGATTTGCTGCTCCTGCATTTCATTGTGGCACAGTTGCTTTTCCTTATGCACCAACAGCATTTCTTTGTAGTTTTGCAGATCATTGCTGATCTTGGTCTTCTCATTTCGCACCTCTGTAAGCATTTTCTGCAGTTTGACCACCTTCTCTGTGAGTTGTGAGTTTGTCTCAGCTATATGATGCGATGTTTCCTCCAGCTGAGAGCTTGCCTGCAGCTCAATAGATTTTTGACTCAACTCTTTGCGTAGATGATTCAGCTCCAGCTTCTGGGACCTCTCAATGTTGACTAGGGCAGCCTGCTTGGCATTGGCCTGATCCGTAGTCTCCTTAAGTCGTGCTTCAACTCCCATCAGCTGATGTGTCTTTTCCTCCAGTTGGAAGTTTGTTTTGTGTATCAGCATGTCATTTTCTTTAAGCTGCTTTCTCACTTCATCTAGTTTCACTTTTTTGTCCACCATAGTCTTGACTATAACAGACTTCTTGCCACAGCATTCGTCGCTTTTTTCTAGCAACCTTAGACGCAGAGAATCTATGTGGTTTTGGCTAACATCAAGCTGCCGCCTGGTCTCCATTAGCTTCTCATTGATGAGGCTCTTCTCAAACATTGCTTCCTCAGCCTTTTTCTTTTCTGTTTTAAGCATTATCTCTGCCTGAGAGGCCATTTTCCTCCAATCCTCAACTATCTTGTCCTTTTCCTGTGTGTCAACTCGCAACTGTTCCACCAGCTGACTAAAGTAGTCTGTGTATCTCTTGCTCTCTTCTTGTGTATTTTCCAGCTGCTGTTGGAGGTCATTCAATTTGTTCTGTGCCTCTTCCTTGAATGTTTTAAATTCCCGTTTTAGGTCATTGTTTTCTCTCTGCAGCTGTTTCACAATACACTTTTCGTCATCCAGCAACTTTTGCAATGACTCATTGTCTAGGTTTTGCCTCTGATTTCTTTGCGACATGTATTGCAATTGCTGTTTTGTGTCATTCTTTTGGATGTTGGAAGTGTCTCGATCTTGTGCTAGTTTGCAATTCTGGGTTTTCAGGCTCTCCACCTCAGCTTGCAATTGAGCTTTATGTGTTTCCAGGACTTGCATCTGGGCGTGGATAGTTCTAGTCTTCCTTTTTTCCTTGCGTAATTCCAGCTGTATCTGCCTCGCGTCATTTTCTTTCATCTTCAGTTGTTCATCCTTTTTTTCTATCTGTGCAGTGGCATCTTTTTTAAATCTCATCAATTCTTCCACCTGATATTTTAGTCTTTGCTGCTGCAGGTTCAGGCGTTTGATGTCCTCCTCCATCTTGCCACGGAGCCCCTTCCCTTCGTGCGACTTATCTTTTTTTACTTTCGTGTTTCCCATCCCATATAACAACTTGGTCATCTGGTTATTAGCAGCCTGGAGCTCCTTTTTGAGGTTAGAAATTATGACATCTTTTCCTTTATTTTCTTTAGCTCTGTGGGCTTCAGAATTTACCCTTTCACTGGTGGCCTGCTTTAATCTTTCCCTAAGGTTTCTTACAACTAATTCCTGAGCTTGGCATTTACATTGGTCCCTGAATGTCACATCATTGTGACGGGACCTCTTGAGCAAATCAATGAGTTGGTCTTTACTCAGGTCCTTCAGGGGGCTCCTTTTGACTTGACCTAACTTGGACATTGAATCGATTCTCAAATCCATTTTCAATGGATTTTAGTAGAGGAATGGCAATAATAAGTAGGGAGATAAGTTCTGTGAACATTCTAACATCATGCTTTCCATGACATCATATATTCAATGACATTTTGCTTCAAGTTACAGTACCTCATCCAATAGGATTCTGTGACATCACGAAATTACATCACAGGTATAAGTTTGACTGTGAGTGTGTGTTCTATGTTAGACAACGAACAAGGATGACATTTGATAAGATTAGGCATTAGGAAATGTGGCAAAGCGAATCTACTATTAATTCCCTTGTCTTGTGTTGTACATGACAAAAGCATGATGCATCCATATACTGTCATTTATTCAACAATTTCCATATCTCCTGTATACTCTTGTAGTTCATATTTTTGCTTTGTCTTTGATGTTCATTGCTTGTGCGCTCACACTGAACCTCAAAAGACCCCTCCTGCCTATAGTATAAGATTATTAGGGATTTTGTCTCCCTACGATCATTACTAATATTAATGACATCATATTTTCAATGATGATTACAACTCTGATGTGACTGTTTTGTGTGGCCAGCATAAAATGTTCCTTCAATACTGTACATGGCTCTCAGAGGCATCACTTTTTGGACAAATTGTTCATGACAGTCGTTAAAGATAGTAATCCATAATTGCCCACTGAAAAATCTATATTCTTCTAGATTCTTAAAATGGTTACCATTTTGTTGACTGGAGGATTTACAAATTATTAATTACAAAGAAATGGAGAGAAATGTCAACTAACCCTGTGGTTAGCGATTGAAACATAAGAAGTATCATAAAACCTAGAAGCCTTTCTCTCTCGTTTATACATACATTCTACTATAGTTTGGCTGTCTTTCCTAATCACTTGTTCTTGTCTGTATGTTTACATATAATCAATACTCAACGTGACTTGTTGTATGCATACATTCTGCTGTTTGAGCACATAGGATATGTAGCATAACCACAGAATGAAGTGAGTCCTACAATGAGGAAATGTACAAGAGGTGGTATAATCTGATTAACGCACAAATCACAGTAGCAAAAATCTTTGTCTTACTATGAGCAAGTGTACTTTGATTTGTGCTAATTTCTAGACCATTTAAGTATATGACAACTGAAAAATTACAGCCTTAATCACAGTATAATCAGAGTTTAACCAGCAATCCAACAACGATTGAACACATGGCTCTTGCTCTGTCTTCTATGGCTAACACAGTAGCAGCGCCTACCCCTCTCTAGGCTCAGTCCAGTCAGCGGGTTCCCATGGACACCATCCCAGTTCCTTGCAGTCTGCAGGGGAACAGAAGGTCTCTGCAGTAATCTGTTGCCATTGCCTTTACATTCCTCCAATTGACTTCACCCAGCGACAAAACAAAGATTTTTCTCAACGTTATTTTAGGAAGCGATTTTCATTTCGTCAGACAAAAAAAAAAAACACCCACACGGGCTCCTGTGGGGCTTCAGCTGATATGTAACTAAAGCTTAATGGCTCTCAGTGGTAATAATAAGCAGCAATGAATTTCAATACCTTAAAAAGACAACAACACTGTATGGGTTTACAATACCATACAATTAACGCAGTGTAATATACCGAAAGGATACTACTACTTTACTTAAACAAAAAAACAGAAGGAAAAAAAGAAAGACAAAAAAGGTCCTGCAACTGCCACTGAATTTGCGGACACTGAGACCCATAATATAAATATATATTTTATCTTTGTCACTCTTTTTATTGCTTGTTCTTTGGCTTGCTGTGCTTTAATGGTCATTTCAATTTTGGTGGGGTTTTTTTTCCATATTATCTGCTTTATTTTGTTGCGGTTGCTGTTATAATAAAAAATGATGACATCCACAGAGATCTCTAAGCTGTTCTATTAACCAGGTGCAGGCAGAAAACCATGTCCTGATTCTACACAAGCACACTCACAAGTGCTTTTATAAGCATCACAACTGTGCTGCAATTAAAGAGGCATTATGAGTTTTGAAGCAAATACTGTTACCTTGTACTCGGAAATGCGGGTGCGTGTGTGTGACAAAAATAAAAATGTCCTTACACGGGACAACGGTGGCCTGCTATTGTCAGCCACTTAGGAGGAACAATCATGCATATATATGTATATGTACGTATATGTAAATGTAGTAAGATAGATGCAACTTCTTTGGTAAATCAATCTCTTTCACTACTTTTCTATAATTTCTATCATTATTGTGAATTGAAGTTGATGACAAAATTTTCTAAGAAAATGTGCTCTTATTTTGAGAGCTTATCAGGTCAGATTTTATGCTATTTTGCTTGTTTGCTCAATATATACATAACCCCAAGCCCTGCCATCATCGATGCAACAAACTTACTTAAACTCTGCCAAAACCATTTACTTTGCAATGAGCTCTGAGAAGTTTCTGAGAAATGCAAGTTCATGTCCCCTGAGGTTCCAGGCTTCAAGGAAGTCCCAGAGATCAAAACTCTGATGTAAGCGTATTCTTGTGCAAATCTGAGATGTGCAAAAAGCTCAAAGAAAGAGTGAGGAGAAGACAGGCTGACACACACAGGGAACGATGCAATATGTTTGACTATATTACAGTAACATTGGTAAAAACTATAGGCTACTCACGCCTTAGCTTCTAAGCTCAAATCAAATGCTCAGCATGCAAAATGAAAACCGTGAGAGCAAGTCGCAACAGTTCAACACCTCCTTTGGGAAAATGTAGCAACCCTCAAAGAGAATCTACTCATAGATGAAGTGGTTTTGATTTTAGAGTACAAGTCAATTAAATGTCATTTTCTTTCAACAGTCCAAGGGAAAGCTCATGGGTGCACACAATCCAGTTCAGCTCCTCTCAGTTCCACCATGGAAACAACAAGAGCTCTGAGCCACTAGCATATTCCTGCCAGCATCACCAGTGCTCCTTAACTATTCTAAACAGACATCAATTTTTGTGCTGGTTTGGTCCCAGTGGACCTTGTTAGCTCTATTTAATGGCAAAATGAGAAAATTTTCTAAGTCCTGCTCTGGTGCTGTGAGTCTTAGCTGGATTGCGCTGTGAATTTATAAGCACTAATTATTCAAGCAACACAGCTTTGGGCCTCCTAAAGATTTGTCCATTTGTTAGCACAAGGAGCAAGTTTGTCTGGGCAGTCAAAGACAGATATGTCTATATTGACTCCATGAATATCCAAACAATGCCTGGACAGCATCTTCCCTCGTTTATGGAAGTCATAGTTATGTAACCGCACAAATACCAGTAGGGTCCCTGTCTCACACTGTGTCTACCATTGAGTGAGTAAGATTTAATATAGCTTTAAAAAGTCAATTCTTCTTTCTAACTAAACTAAATATTGTCCAATGATAAGAAAAATGAATTCAAATTTAAATAACTAAAATCTGCATTCACCGTTGCCAAGTATATATCAAAACAAATACTGGATTTGCACCAAACAAACTGGAGTTTCCAAAGTTACAAAGTACACAACTTAAATCTGTATCCTTTCCAAATCTCGTTATCAAGCTGGCTGACAAATACAATGAAAAATTGTAAATGAGACCTCAGTAATATCCTGTTTGTTTTTTTCATTTAATTTTCTAAATTGTGACATAATTTCTATCATAAATCTTGTCTTTTACACTCATTCTACTTCGGTACTAATTCCCATTTTGAGAATTTTTCATTATATGTATTTATGTATACTTGTACACAGCAATTTTTGATATCTATTTGCCAAAAAGTCTAAGTAATAGACAGCAGATGGCTTTTGTTTACCATTTTTGAACAGGCGCGCCTCCTTCACCACCATCAACAGAGTCTGAGTTTGAGTGAAAACTGTCCACACTTGTGTTTCAACCACAGACTACCCTGAGTCTAGCTCTGCCTACTAAAACGTGGAGCCAGCACGTCAGCACGTTTTGGAAACAAGACCAAATCAATTCACTGTCGATCTTAGTACTGTACAGCAGCAGCAGTTATACTCACTCAGGATCTCGTTGCTCAGTCATTCCACGGGCTCCTCTGCTCCCAGCCAGTCACGGTAGCATGCTAGCTAGCGTTCTAGCATCAATTACCACGTATCCCCAATTAGCAGGTAAACTGTCACTTTAAACGACGTTTTAACTGCTCCAAGGACACATGCAGACACCGGCGACTAAAATTACCATCACTCGATCTAACTTTACCAACGTAGACGTGTAAAGCGGTAGGTAAACGGAACATAAAGTCACGAATCCTTCTGGAAATCAGCGTAACTTTTTTTCTACTTTGAACACCTTCCCGGTTCCAAAAGTCCCGCCTACTAATAAATATGATTGGTCAGCACAGTATCGTAGCCTCTACTATTGGTCCAGATAAAGTGACTGACAGTTGAGTAATCAAATCGTAACAAATAAACCAAAAAATTCACGACGCTGAATAAGGAAGAAAAATATGGCAATGACGCTTTTGATTCAGCTTTACTTTCTTTCTTTCTTACTTTATTTTCCTTTGATTTCGTTTTTTTTCTTTGTCTTCAAACAGACTCAAACTAGATTTTAAGTTATGTGTTTGTGAAAATCCATATCTATAAATATATTTACCTTATCTTTGTACATTAAAATGAAGACTTTGCTTGTTCCTGTTTCCCAGTCCTGCGGAGGATATGACAAAAATCGATAGATTACAACCTGCAACCTTGGTTAATGGGACTGAACACAGAAAGGACCATGGCTGATGTGGGATTTGATTTGCTATTGGCAATTTTATGCTCTTGGTGGATGTTGTTTATAAAAGCTGAATTCGCCAATTAAAGTGCACGGTTCCCTTAAACTTCATGTCTTATATTGACATAGCTGAAAAGACTGTAAATCACATGTAAATACATTCAAGGAATTATATCACCTCTATATAAATATACGGGTTTCTTTCTGCATCAGGCTTAGAATTTTGATCCAACATTTATAAGTTCCAGGAAAAACTCTTAATATGAGGTTTAACAGGAGCTGCTGCATAACTGTGGAGCTTATTAGTAAATCTGGTGTGAGTGTGTGAAGTTGGCCTGCTGGTTTGAGGAAACACAAATATCTTTAAGTACAAGTATTAGTGGCTCGCTGAAGACTGCATGAGCCTCGTAGCGTTTGAGCATTGGGGAATATGTATTTGTGTGTGTGTGTGTTGTGTGTGTATTAAGGCCGGGGTCATTGAGGAGTAATAGGATTGCTCAGCCCCGCTCCCTCTCCCGACACCCTGGCAAAGACAAGCCTCCTAAATCATCCTCACATCTCTGAGCAAGATGGAGGACTTGGCATCATCTCCCACTGCCCTCCAACCCTGCTGCAGCCATAACCATTTTCCCTGCTGTGGTACACACACTGCTCGCAGACATGATTTCCTTCACACCTCCAGGAGGACTGGAATAATATCAACTCAGCATTCTGTAAATATCCGCTGGGAGAATGTATTCCAGTTCATTGCAGCTGTGTAGACTGCCACGGTTATATGAGCTCTGCTGCTGATACTCAACTTGTGTTCTTTTTTTCTTCAACTTTTCTAAAAAGGACGAGATGAGTGAAATGAGGGAGCCCACTCTGCCAATCATTATTCATTCAGCTCTTATTCCCTATTCAGGGTCACAAAGGCTTGGAGCACTTACAAAAAAAACAGATGTTAACTTGTGACAGCCTTGTACTGGGATAAATAGTGAGTACTGACACAGATCATATTTTTCATTTTTGAAAGTGTGTATGTGTGGCAAGTCATATAGTATACGTGTGTGAAATTGGCAAGGCAAATTCATTTGGTACCATTCAGGCATTCAAAGGTAGTTCACAGTGCTTCACAAAGGCATAAAAACATTAAAATTATAGATGAAAGAGTTTGAACGACAATTAAAAGCAAAGCATAAAGGAGTGAATTATAAAATGGAATACAAGCAATAAAATTAATAAAATACAAAGGAGAAAAAGGTTACAGTGAAGAGACAGTAGAATAAATAGTCTGCTATTTGCAGTAAAAAGGATGTTTTAAACCTTGATTTAAATGAGCTGAGAGTCGGAGCAGAAAGTTTGTTTCAGAGTGTGAAGCGCTGAAACTAAAAAATCCTTCACAGTGCTCGGTTGGAGCCTGGGGTCTCTGTGTGTGTGTGTTTGTGTGACACTCGCAGGTAATAAATCTGACCCCGATGACCGGAGTGGTCTGGATTTTTCATAACGTACAATCAGACGAGAAATTTAGGGAGGTAATATGCCAAGGTTTAAGGTTTGAATTATTGATTTTAGTGACATAGATTCAAGATGAACAATAACTTTGAGCTTTTATTTTTGGTCCAAAAACAATTATCTGTAATTTGTTCGTTATTTATATCTTTGTTCATTTGTTGAACGTTCTGGCACATCCAAACATTGATTTATTCAACGCATTCACTCCATGATTGTAAAGGACTGTAATCACTTCACTTCACTTTTACATAAAGACATTTATGTAAAAGTGTGTGTGTTCTGCATAATTATGGAAGGAGATTTGTCCTTTTCAAATATCTGGACATATCTGGGGGAGCATTTAGATGTTGAAGGATGGACCCTTGTGGAACACTACATCTGCTTTTTGTTAGCTTGGATACATAATGACCAGTGGACACCTGGTAGTCACACACACCGACAGCCGAGGTAACCATGCAACGCCCACTTGCTTGTCAGGAGCAATTTGGGGGTAGGGTCTTGCTCAGGGTACCTTCAACATGGAGTAGCAGGGGCTCGAACTGGCCACACTTCACTAGGCTCTCACCCCTACCCCTGAGCCACGGCGCACCAAACAAAAGTTTAAATTTGTAGAACTGTTTCCTTCATGGGTTCATAATCCAAAGGATGAGCTGCTTCATCTGCAGCGTTCATACATAGAATCACAACTGCCGTGCACACGTGACAGTGACCAGAGTCATGCACAAAAAAGAGACTATTATTGATGATGAGTGATCATATTTGGTAATCCACCCATCCCTGATTGATGGTTCCCTCAGATGTGAACTATACTGTGTTCCTTGCCTCTTTGGAATACAAATAGAATAAAATGTATTATTGTGAAATAATTGCACTCATGAGTTCTTCCTCTCTGTCCTCAGTTTTTCGTCTCCCATCCTCCACTCACTCTTTTGAAATATCAGGCAGCCCTGTGTACCTCGGCATCACAATTACCATGACAACCATGACGTGGGCTTCCAGCTTTCTACCGTTGCATCCCACCAACAAATCCCATTTAAAAAAGGGTAATTCTGAAAGGATTGAAAGAATAGATAGATATAATATTGAGTAGTTCGGAAAATTGTACAAATCTTCACACTTAAGGCAGCAAGGTGACAAGAACACTGCAGGGTTGAGCTGCCAGCCTGTCATCTGCAGTGCGGAGAGCGTGGAGAGATTAAAACAGTTAGCTCTTTATTCATCATGAAGGCAGAATGCTGCTGTGTGGCTGCGCTGCTGTCAATCCCAAAAGACAGATTTTCCTCTGGCTCATGTTGGCACAAAATAGCAAATCAAACCATATACAGTATGTAATACAGCAGGGGCAAGTTTGCTGCTTCTGAAACAAAAATGTGATTTTCAAAGGATTTTTATTGAATAAAGATGAGTTTAAAGGGGAAATAGGCTTATACAGATTTTTATTTTCTTGTTTTCATTCAGAAGTTTACATTCAAATCTGAAGATTTTAAATTTTAAAAATAACCAGCTGCATCAGGCCTGAGGTGACAACATCGTACAGCTGATCCAAGTCAAACTTATTTTACAAAAGTAGAAGAACCATGTCACCTACATGCCAGATTGATTTACAAACTTAATATTCTTACCAGATAATGTTACGATAACCTCAAGAACACAGAGATTCTCATTAGTGTTAACTCATGTGTGCTTTTCACTGATTTGTGTCTCTCACTTGCTGATAAATGGAAAACTGAGTGGCTAATGCCAACTTGAAACATTAACCCTCTAAAATTAGCTAAAATTATCCAACTACAGCTTGTTTTCAACCCTAATTATGTTGACTGTGTAGCCTATTGCTAGATTTAGCAGCAGATTAATACTTATTGTTTGGCAAACATTTCATTATAGACTAAATATAAGTCCCTCACTCTGCTGAAGGCAAATCAGTCCCTAGCAACCGTAGAGTCAAACATAATATCTGACACTTTTCTTTGTTATCTGCTCATTGTAGTATGACATTGTATCATTTTGTAACCCTCTTTCAGTTGTAAGATATGGAGACATTTGCGCTTTATGCAGTCCTGGATACCAGTTGTTAGCTTAGCCAGCAAGCTAATAGTTAATTCAAAATACATGAGACCACTTCACTAAGATGGTGAGGTTTTATTGTAGAAAAACACATGAAAAAAATATGAAAAGTACAAATCAATTTGAAAAGCCTGTCTTTCAGTTGTACAAAGGGCTCCATTTGATCCATAATTATTGTCTATAATTGGACTATTTCCCAAAATGTTCTCACTGGAAAACATGATGCTGGTCATCACTGCCTGAATTTGTCTGTGCCTTCATTTTTGAGCTATGGGAGCTCACCTTACGCTGTGTTCACTATGCAGGCAGACTGAAAAGAGGGTTTCTCGAATAGTTTCTGCTGATTTCTTGCCATCTTGAATTTAGCTGCCTACCCAGCATGCCAAAATGCCCACACAAAGATGGTATCCTGGTAACACCATGGCTACTACCTTCTTGGTTTTCATCAGTGGTCATGGGTATTCGTTGAACCTTTGTGACTAAAATGGCTCCAAATGGAAAGTGTGGAGAAACCAAAGGTGTAAAACAATATCTGAGGTGCCCCTGGGTATTACAATAGAGAGACATTTTAAAACTGTAGGTGTGTCTCACCAGGGCTGTAGGTGGATGAATTCCAAAAATAAAGGTTGACTTAGACGCACTTTAGCATTTTAGAATCTCTGAGTTTGAATCACAGGATGCATTTCTGTACGCCAGAAACTCAAATTTTACGAGACAGAATGAAGGAACTGAGTAGAGAAATGCGAAAGAAAAATAAGGAAAAATTAGGATAGAAAAATAAGGAGCAAAATTGCAAACATACCTGTAAAATAGGCAAAAAAGTAAGATTGAACTGATGAGTATTTAGGTGATGGTTGACAAATATGACCAAAGCAACAACATCCGATATGTCCATAATCATTGTTTTAATTATGAGAGAAACATGAATTTACATTGCGCCCAAAGGGTGAGAGTAAAACATAAATAAAACATTCTTACAAAATGCTGCAATAAATCAGAAATTAAACAGATAATTTCTTTTTACACTTGGTTTTTATACATAAATCATATTTACATTTATCTTTGCCTTTTTTTATACATTGTATAGAATGAAAACAATTCTGTACCATATTTCCAGTACATACATTTCCTTCGTTTCAAAGCAGAGGTATAAAAGCTTTTCTCTCTCTCTCTCTCTCTCGCTCGCTCTCTCTCTCCCAGAAGCTGCTGTGTTCTACTCTAGTGCATTTTATTGTTAGATTTAAGGCTACGTGATGTTTACCTGATGGACACACTTGTCTCGTGGACAGGCCTATCATCTCTGGGGAAGGAGTTCATTTTCGATGCTCGCATCTGCTGATTGTCCCCTTTCAGAAAGAGGTCTGTGGTTCTGCCTGGTGGCTCCCCTGATCTGTTAAACCTTTTTCATATTAATGCTGCTGACTGCTTTCAGTGAATAACCAATTACAGTCTGACAACTTATTTGTTTTTTCAGTCAATTACAAATGCCATGGGGAAAATGTCACTTCCACAAAGCGAGTCTGAGAGCTTGTGCTCATCACATTATCTCTGAGTGGCAATGACCTGCTGAGAAAATATGTTAATCTGTCACGGCAAGAATTATAAAATGTATAAAAACAACAACAAAAAAAAGTTTTTCAGGTTTGTGTTGGTATGTGAAGGAACTGCCGTAATTTAGTCATAGGTGCATTGCCCCCTAGTGGTCAAAACACACCTCTGGCAAAGGGGAAAAGCCCATTCTTCGCCGTGTCTTTGACAGGATTACACCAAAGCCATAAACAAAAGACATGAAGCCGCTAATTGGCTGGTCCTGCAAGCTTCTTAGATACACCATAATAAACCAGCCCAGGCATGAAGTCAAAGCTTCAACACAGTGAACAAACAGCACTTCAAGGAGGTCAAACGCAGACAAAAGAGGCGTTCAGTGATGCAGCTTTCTCTCTAACATCCTCTGCTTTTCATTGCTACCTGTCCAGCAGGTAGCCAAGCCCTGCGGCCCAAAAATCAAGGCTGAAACATCAAGGCAGGTCCTCTTTGCAAACAATATATAAAAGCTACTGGACCCTTTCATTTCTAAACATCAACAACATAGAACCACAGTGTCTTTTTTTTTTAACTTAATTCAACACATTTCAAATAATCTCACTTTGGCTTGTTGTTGCTCTAAACGAACATCAGTGCCTTTCATTGAAAAGTAATTCCACAGAAAATCAACGTCTCTTTGATTGATATCACGCTGATAACCATAATGGACCCACGTACAGTATAACCAAAGCTGATTAACGTTGTTGATTAATTTGAACAGATTTGATTTTATCATCAAACGTCCAAACGGGGACACAAAACACCGGCTTGTGGTTTCAATTACGTTCTCATTTTCTCCCTCTCTTACCATCAGTAATATGTATCTACCATCATCACAAATGAAAGAGGAGGACTCAAAGCTGAACTCTTAACAGACAGAAGACATTAGTATGCTACCTGCAGTGTTTCATGCAATTAAAAACGACGCCGCTCAGATGAAAGATGAGGAGTGAATAAAAGCCCATTGACGGCAAGATACAGCAAGGATCAAGCTATTATTCATCCAAGACTCTAAACCACACTAAAGGATATGAATAGAGCCATTAAACACAGGGAGATATGTCTCAATCCCTTCATTACTGTTGAGTCTGGAAAAGAGACATACGCGTCTTAAAAACTTCATTCCAAAATGGGATTTCCATTATTCAGACAAATTAAAACCTCGCCAACTAAGATGACTGATGGCATAAGTGTCATTATGGAGGATTACTGAAGTTACCATGCACCAATTTCATTTGGCTCACAAAATGGAGATGAATTTGGTGGATGTGCTTCTTAAGTATTGAGTAATAAATGTTAGGCGACCAAAATACAGACGTTTACAGGACTACTCTGGAATGGAATTCTAACAAGCAAAGATACAGTTTTGTCAATGTCAATCACACAGAGCTTGTTGACATTCATATCTGTCCATATGTAGCGTGAAGGGGGCAGGTTGTGTTAAGATAATGATCATTTAATGGGTCCTTGTTTTTGGTATTTATCATATTTCTCAGTGAAAATAACTGGAGGCAGATTGATGCACGACAAACACACAAACAGAAACACAGTGAAAGTGTCACATATTGAAATGTATTCAATTTTGAAGTTTGTGAGTAATTCCTTCATTACTTACTACCTTCTACCTTGCAGAGTTGTAAAGTCCCAATTACTCAAAATCTATACATTTCAGCCACTGCCATGTAACAAATAATGTCTTTGGAAAAAGAAACATTTTTGTGGGGACAAAGGATCCAGAAACCTTCCATGGTGTCCCGCTCCCATAGAGACTGAAGAATAGACTAACTGAAGGTGGAAAATGTCTCTCCTTTGTGATTTGAAGGGTCATGGTGAGCCTGGTAGTACATTCCTCTGGTTGTCAGGATGGTGTGATGCGCTCATGGGGAGAAGGAGAGCTTCCTCTCTTAGCAGAAGAAGATCTCTCCGTCTAATGGAGGCTCGGGGAGATGCTGAGGATCTGGAAGCAGGAGAGAGGAGAAATGTGAGGTACCTGCTACACCGCTAACACGACAACCAGTTGTTGATAAAGTAGCTCTACGAGTTCTACTTGACTAAAAGCACTGATATCTCATTTATAAATGACTTACAAGTAAACCTGCGTACTTGTGTAAAAGTCATTTAGCTGCTGATGTTCATTTTTCTTAAAATATTCTTTTACGCCTTAAGTGTAGACGGTAAAATAGTTTCTATGGTTTCCACCTATTACTCATTACAACCACATTTATTTGGGATTTCTGCTCATATTTCCAAACATACAATAAATCTGGTTGCATGATAATAAGAACACTTATGTATGAAACTCAGTAATGCATTTACATTCTGTATCTAGATTCTGTATACTTTTATGTGCCATACTACTTTTTTTTGTCTCTGTACTGTGGTTAAGGCAAAAATGTGATTAAGAAGATTCCCCGTTAACTGAACATACATTACTCTGATTAATCTGTGTGTTTTGGAAGCACGCCAAGTGAGAAAATGCAAATGGAGTTTACAGCATTCACAAGAAAACAGATCATTTACATGCATGTGTAAATACAAATTCCCATAGTGTGGGTCTGAGGTGTATGAAGCGAAGTTTATTTATTGCCTCTGTCAGAGCATAATCTGTTTTATCACACATGCTTATAAACCTAACGTGGAATCTACACAAGCAGGTTTCATTCTCAGTCATAAATTCCTCTTCAGGTAAGTTTAACTTGGGGTCATCTGGCATATTTGAAGGGTTTAATGTCAAATTATCTACCTGAAATGGGTCATTCTACCTTTTCACAAGATTAGACTGGCACTAGGACCCAGCAGAGAGCGCTGCACTGGGGGAAAGCAATGACACAGCAGAGTGGATTGTGGCACATTCAGGCACAGATAAAGATGATTAAAATGGTGAATGATGAAAAGTGACGCAGCTAAATATCTTTGCACTTCATCACCAGAGTGTAACGACGCCTCTGACTTATGCGCCGTACTTATTTTGACATAGTTGCAAATCAACAGGTTGTTTTTGGCAATGAGAAATGTGAAGCTCCTCTCGCATACTGTACGATATGAGGAAATGATTAGGCACAGGTTTACACCATGGACCTCCTGAAACAAACACGCATGATTAAACGGATGGTCAGAAAAGACGAACCGAACTCTTAAGACAATCATTCAGTTCAGACTGAAAATCGAACTTTAAACTCATTTTCACAGTGTTACTATTCACTCATTACATCATGACTAATAATCAGTGTATCTACATTTTATTGCAAAATTATTGTTACAAATCTTTAAACCCAACATGAACAGTCATGAGAAAATGTGTCACGCTTTTGCCAGTCTTTTTTTTTGACAGTAAAATATTCTATTAACATGACACTGGATTGACATGTTTGTGGACAGCTGCTCAGGTGATTTCTGAGTTGATTCATGTGTTAAGTGTATACGTAGATAAGGTTCATTGTGTGGTAAATATATCTACCCTCTGAGGAATTAGAAAGATTTAATTTGATTTGAAGATCTGATTTTAAGCCTCATGAATAAAACCCATTGCACCCTCTGAACCGCCTCAGTGCTTGGTTCTGTACCTGCGGTCTGTGCGCTCCCCCCTTTGGACTTCTTCTTCTTCTTGTCCTTCCCCTCTTTGCTCTTGTTCTTGGCCAGCTGCAGCAGACTCTTTGGGATCTGGTTGTGAGCCTCGCTGCCCTTGAGGTTTGGGTTAGAGGAGGATGAAGTGAATGGATTGAGGCACTTCCCTTTGGGCCTGGCCCGCTGGCTCTGGAGCCTCGGCAGGGAGGAGGAGAGGTCCAACGTTTCCAGCTCCAGGGACTTTGAGCCGCAGGGGAATGGGAATTCATCTGATGTAGATGAGGAAGTTCTCTGGAAGGGAGGAGGTATGAGAAGGAAACCACGTCATCAACACAAAGGTATATTTTATTTATTTAACCAGGAGATCCATTGAGATATAAATCTCTTTTTCAAGGGAGACCTAAGAATAAAATGACTACAAATGCCCCAATGTCAGGAGAGAAAATATTTTGAACAAAAAATTAAAATTAAAAAAAACAAACAGGCCATATACAGGAACGTTAAGCTTCACTGAGTACTGCAAGTATGTAAAATGCACCATGAAGTTGACGTTTGGCAATCAAAAACGCAACAACAAGAATTATTATGTCTATAATTATTATTATCAGATTTTTTTTTCCTCATATTGAACAAAATGCTTTACGCAAAATCTGGTAAAGCTTGTCTGACAAATCAGAGAAATCCGTAGACAGTTGTAGGGCTCATAGTTCGGAGATTAAGTAAAGCGCTTCATAAACGACTACATGGTGGTGCTATGAGCCTGTCGACTATTCATCGAATTTCACTGAACTTTATTATCCTGCTAACAGAAACAGTAATATTCCCTCCTTGATTATCGTTAACCATGGTTTTCAAAGAGATTCATTTGATTGTTCGTGGGATTTGTGTGGACATGTTCACTTAAATATCCCTGCTGAGAATGTGCAGCACTTCTGTATCAGAGAGGAGAGTGGACGCATTTTCCCTGCAGGGGGCAATAATGTTATTGTTGTAATGACTGTTATTAAGGTGTTCCCACTAACCTCAGCCACACGCAGCTCCTCCATTCTATCCAGCTGCCTCTGCACGGCCTCCTTATCTCTCTCCACCTTCCTCTGCGCATCTCTCAGCCTTTCCAGGTCTTTCTGGTACTCCTCCTTTCTCCTCTGCAGTTCCTGCTTCTCCTCCTCCAGCTTCTTGTGTTCCTCGTGTATTTCCTCCTCCTGTAGTGAATGGATTGCAGGTATTTGCACCCAAAGGATAATTAAATAAAGCATTTTCAAATGACCAGTGCAATTACAGACCTGGACCGATGAGATATTGGTGAGAAATGTTACCTTCTTACGAATATTTCAGCTGAATGTCTGATGTGGAAGCAGTAGAAATGGATGCTTTCTCACCTGTATGTGCATTAGCACCTCCCGTTCATTCAAGTGCTGCTCTTTCACCTCCCACTCCCTCTCCCTCCTTCTCTTCTCCTCCGCATGTGCTGCCTGCTGTTTCTGCAGCGATGCCATTTCCTGCCTCTGTTTCTCAAGGCTGCGCTGCTTCTCCTGTTCGATAAGCGAGCTGGGCCGTGAGGACTGCCGCGACAGGGACGTGCAGGAAGACGACCGCTCACACAGGGCCTGGCGCTGGTCCTCTATGAAGCTGTCCTGTTGGACGACCACTGCCTAGCATGGCCAGTACAAGATCCACAGAGTTTAATTGAGAGACAAAGCCGCTGGAATTGTTGTTCTCTATGACTATGTTCACAGAGCAGCTGAAAATGTCTAACTGAACTGAGTGGAAAAACAAGACACAAGACGTGAGACAATAAGCATAAATCTGTTGCCATAGTTCATGGAATGTGCTTTAATATACACTTCAGCTGCTGTGGGTATCTGATATGTGTCACTTAATAAAATATAACAGCCTAAAAAAAGATACCAACCACATCTCAAACTGAGTACAAAGGTGAACGCTGTCAAAGCAGCCGGATAGGATTTGATCTATGGATGCTATCGTACCTGCAGTGAGCTAAGCAGGAGGTGGAGATGGGAGATGCTGCGGAGGACCTCCTGTAGGACATAAAGAGACAAGTAAGCATAAAAAACTGAACAGCAGGTGTTACTAGGACACAGAACAACATTTTTCTGCTCAGTCTAAAGGGCTTTGATAATCTAACTACATAGAGTATGACATCAAGCAGAGGGTAAAAAGAGGCTGAAATGGTAGTGGTGCCGAAAACCTGTAATTGATAAGAGTCATGCAATACGTGAGGAAATCTCAGATGTGTGGAAGAGAAAAATAAACACTAACTACAAAACAAATGGGAAAAAGAGGCTTCAACATAGTCAGGAGGAAGCAGTAATCACAACATGCCTGTACACCATCCTAACATCCACCTGTGGAAATATCAGAAGCAAGATCACTGACCGGCTAGTAGCCACTGTCAACCTGCAAGCTAGATTATGCAGGCTCAGTGATAAGACACCATCCCGCAGTCTGCTGGCAGATGCCAATGCAGCATTACTCAGGTCAAATCAGGTTTATTTGTATAGCCCAATATCACGTACAGTGTCTCAAAGGGCTTTATAAGGCCACATAATGACGCTTCCTGACCCAGCCCAAAGCTCTCTATGAAGACAGGGAAAAACTACCCCTAAAAAACTTCAAAATGGAATAAAAAAAAGAAGAACCTTAGGGGAGGAAATTTAAACAGAGATTCCCTTTCTTAAACAGCCCAGTGTGTGATATCAAATCAACGTAGAAACTAGTGTAGGAAAATAACATGAAAACAAGACTTTAGACCTGAATTAGTAAGAGAATCGCGAGTCCACTGAGACGCATGAGAGTGAATAAATACAAGTAAGTAAGTATAACAAAACTGCAGACAGCTTTGCTTTCTCTTTACAACTGTTCGATAAAGTGTCCGCATCACTGGAGTTGGCGCACCAATCAGCCTTTTGCGAGTGTAAGAAAGTATGTGTGGATGTAGATGGTGTCCATGATTGAGTACAACAAAGGCCAAGATAGTGAATCCTAGTTATGGGTGGTAAACCGTGTAAAGAACAAGGAACAGAGGAGGAAGGTGGTGAAAGTTACAGCAGTCCAAAGTGACAGTAACACAGGAAGGAATACAAGAAGGTGGAGAGATCTGATTGAAGATTGAAAGAGGAACGAGATGTGAGCGTGGATGTGAGGAGCCGAGTCTCCCAGTGGTGCCAGTCGAGGTGATCGATCTCAGCGATCTGTTGGAGAGAGGCTCCGAACAGAACCCAGGAAGAACATCAAAGACCTCAGTCCAATATATACTCAATACACAAGACCACTGTCACTAACACCATCAGCCTCTAGATCTCATTAAACAACATAAGACCCTGGAATCGATGGAATTCTGTCTTCTTATTTCGTGGCACAAAATGATTGAGAAAAACTGGTGGAAATGATTTTTTTTAATTTAATCTATTTCTATTCTGTAACAGACACCAGGCGGAGGGATAAAAAGCAAAGCAACAGACGTGGTGGAAATGAGCTTTTAATTTGAAAGAAGAAAAAGTCATGAATATGCAATATAAATTCCTCACACCTTCACTGCTCTCTTTGTTACGACTGCTAATGACAATGAGATAAGAACAGCGATGTTGATAATGATCAATGGCAGCTTTGATTGGGTTAGAGACAGGAAATCCTACCTCGCTGTCCCTCTTCAGCAGCAGCAGCAGGTTGGCGTTTCCTCCCTGCACACAAACACACACAGACTGAGCAGCCGTAACAGGCACACGTAATGCACACGTTTGTCCCTGTCCATGCATGGTGGTGCATGAAAACGTACACACTGTATGTAAGTAGTCGTGAGTGAGTGTGATTAGCTGCAGATGCAAGTGTGCTGTGATTATGCAATTGCGTAGTATAATTGTTTCTAGTATGGTTTATACATCTTGTATACTGTCTTGTGCGACATGTTCTATTTTCAGTAAACACGTGTACTAATGTTAATATGGTGAAGAATACTTTATTGGTCATTTGTATCTTTTGCAATTGTCTTTACGTAAACAGACAAAGGACCATACTCCATCCACGACCCCTAAACTGAACTGAACTGTTCAGCGAAATCAAATACAGATTTTTATATAAATATACAGTATACGTTGTATCACAAAGAATCAAGGTATAATGATCTACATTACAACTGATAGATGTATGCATAAATGCTTCAGAGGATCATAATTAATGCCAGTATATCGTAACCGCACCTATGGATGGCACAATTGTTCTCATCCCTTATTGAATTCTTACACAACTGATGGTCGCCATTAGCAACCGCTCCTGGCAGGAAGAGTCAAGAAGCTAATTCACTGGAGGGAGAGAAGAAGCTACATTCATCTTAATTGTATTGTCAATGTTGAAGGACAAATGCAGCCCCCCCCGCTCCCACCTCCCCCAATGCACACAGCCTCAGGTTCTCATGGGGGCGGAGCGGCTTAAGAGGTAAAATAATAATTGGACAGTGGGATTCAAACCTTCTTTAAAACGCTGTCAGACTCCGTCCTGCGCAGATCTCCTGCCGAATCGTCGCCCTCATCTTTGTCTCCACCTGCACATAAACACAGGAGACGATGTGAAAATGACACAGCGCCCATGCACGACAGAGTGTCTACTGCATATATGAGATATGACAGCTGCAGTAGCCTGTAACTATGCTATAATCTTGTTATATAAACTAATATGCATCTCTTAAAGTCAAGTGCAGGTTGATAATGATCACAATGGCTATGTACGTTCTTTTCTATATTCTTTCCACACAAAACAATCTGTCAATAGCTGAGTTTATATATACATCTATAAATGAGTGAATTGTTTATTTCCATGTCCTGCGGCTTAGAGCCCAGCCCCTGTGGTCTTATTGGACATCAGTAAATAAAAATCATGATACAAACAAGACAGAAACAGGGTTGAATAAATAGCATCGACCTTTAGCGACAGTTAAATTCAAGTAAAAAGTTTTATATTGTTTTTTTAAGGTCCTGGTTTAGAGACAGAGCACATTAAACACTTTCAGCTTGTAAACAGAAAAAAAAAAAGATGCACTGCACATTGAGATTATGTCTTAAGCTAATTTCCATCCTTTTCAGAGAGCATACTGAATAAGAGTAAGAATAAAAAACAAGCGAATAAAAAGGCAATGTTAAACATTATCTGCTTGTGACTATGGAATGTTCCATGGAGAGAGAGTCAGACGGTGAACACTATACATTCCACTTTGTCTTGTCTGAATGACATACAGAGAAAACATACACGGCAACGGTAACGCTTCACAGCGGTTATTAAAATTAATTAAATACAACTTCTGATCTAGAGGTCTGAATGTTTTATGATATACGGTCAGAAGAGTGTCACGCTGAGTTTGCAGCTTAGACTTGAGAAGGGTTTGCGGTTGGACACCTCTCCCTCTGGAGGCACTGGCTCGGCTGTCCAAGTGGCTGTCTCAACTGTTTCATCTTACAGCACCAAACGAGGGAATTATGAGAGGTCCTATGTGTGTTGCCTGTTGTTTTAGGTAGAACCCTAAAAATCAGTTTGAAGTGCTAGATTCAGTCAGTTCAAGGTGAAATATTTTTAGTTTTCACGTCAGGCTAAGCTTGCAGCAGTGCTGGAGAGCTTTAATGACACGTGTGTTTACAGCTCTTTTAACAAATTCTTTTTTTTTTCATACTGGAAGGTAAAGTTACATTGTGATGATACATCATCATGGAAGTTAGATATGTTTACTGTAGATGTTAACATACAGGGTTAAATTTGATATTTGTGAGTAGCATAACCCAGCTGGAAGGTGAGAGCCTCGGGTAGTAAGATGGGGATGAAACGAGTGAAGCGACATTTATTTTCCAATTTTATTCCTAAGACAGTGTGACATGAGGAGGGCCAGGAGCTGGTTGCCAAAGTAACAACATTTGGCGTGCATTTTTTAAAATGGACATCTGTGAATGTGCTGGTTCTCATGTTAAATCCTTAAAATTTGGATTAGGCAACATATCATCCTATATATCTTTTTATTTTAGTCAGGTCTGTGGTCCTTTGGTCAGATGTGCCAATATAATGAGTAAATCCTACACTGTACTGGGTGTTTTACATGCTGAGGTAACTTCAGGACTGTTGTTATACTTGCTGTGTTAACTCTACGTTTATGTGTGTGCGCATGTGAGCCTCCTGTCATGGGAGGGGCTTTGGAAGCAGGCTGAGGTTCAGCAGGGAGGGAGCTGGCAGTTTCAAAATGCCAATTCCACAATCTTGCTGACAGCAAGCCAAGAGTTGGGATTTGACCATAAGAGGCGAAGCTCCACTTTGGCTGGTGCTGGCTCAATTCATGGCTTTCAAACATGCGGTCTAGCTGGACTGAACAACCTTTCTATGAGTTCTGAGAGTGGCAGAGCGGCAGACTTACTCTTGTTACAGTGCATCTGGTGGCTGTCAAAGCCCCCAAAGGTTTCAGCACGACGGGGCAAACACACCGGCCCTGTGCCTCCTCCCTCCTGGATGCTCGCCATGGCCCCGCCCAGGCTGCCATTTACCAACGATTGTAACGTTTCCACTGTGACACACACAAACAAAAAAGAGAGAGAGAGTGGAACAGCAGTGGTACAGTAAGTGAATTAGCTAGGCTAACTGTGTTACAGTTCTGCCCTGTACTCATGAGTCTTACCAGGCACCTCTGTTTTTGACCTGGTCTTGGCTCCTGTTGCTAAGCAACTATTGACAACCTGTTTCGACCACAGAGCACTTTTAGTAAAAGTTTAACTACCTGTAACACCTAAAAAAACCAATAAAGTCTTTTCAGACACATATCCAGAGCCACATATACAGTTTAGAGGAGTGACCTTTCTACTGGATCAGGAGAAAACAATCAGGAGAAACAAAAACATTGCTGTTGGACGTGAACTCATGGTACAACACAATCTCCTCAGCAGGGGAAATGACATTACTGCAACAAAATCACATATTAGAGACGGACAAGTACTGCCCAAGGCCTCAGAAGAAAGAGGTGGAAAATACATAATGTAATAGTCCAGCTAAACTTTCCTAGTTTAAAAAAAAATTAGATGATAAAGGTTACATCTATCCTACATTATTGCTTAGACAACACTTCCTATAATATCATGTCTATATTAATGACTAAACAGACCCGGAAACACCTCATGCTATATTTCCACATCTTGTTTTTCAATCAACAATGATTCTGCATAATTCTACACAACAAATAATAACTGGAAAAAGAAATCAAGGTGATGATTTAAATTTTTCTTATTTGTGTCCCTCTGGGCTGACATGACTTTGTTTGCAGAACACAACGTATCCCTTTGTTTGTGCAGTTCTTCAAAATGTCATCTTGAAACTCAGTCAAGCCGTCAATCCAACTATTTTACACACTTCTTAATTAAATGTGGTCTCCTAAACCCTTCAAAAGGTTCACATTTCATAACTAACACAAGTTTAAACTACTAAATTGTACATTTTGGTAGCACTGTTTAATTTTTCAGACTATGGTAGGTGATTATTTTCTTGATCAGCAGGGCCAAAGCTTCAAAATGTAGTTGGACCAAATTCCGTGACATATTCTGTGTCCTTTAAAGTCTCATCAACACTATCTCTGACTCACCCTCCACACACATTGTTTTCCCGTCTGTTGATCACTTAACTTTCGTTTTTGACAATGAAATTATTACTTTAATTTTGGAATGTCTCTAAATTGAAATGCAATTTAGGTTTGTTCATCTTAAATATAGAGAATATAGTTCATCTTCTATATAGAGCATCCGTAACAACATGGACAGTATTTCAATAAGGTGAAATTACTCTTAGTGCTCTCTTCCTATAATTGCCACATGACCTACCCATGGGTTTCTAAATGCTCCTGATATTGCAGTGCATACCATTTATATCTGGCATCGAAGGTTAGTGGACATCCAAGTCCCCTACTGATCATATGCACCTAGACCCAAAAAACTTTCAGAATACATCAGGAACTGTGGCTGAAGAGAGCTCATAAGTGCAGACAGTGCTGGCAGAAAATCTCTAAGTGTCTCTACAAATGGGATTATTATGAAAAATCACTGTACAATTTAGAAAATATAAATGTAAGAAAGATTTATAAAAATATATATAGATAATGTACTATTTCAAGTCCTACAGTAGTTTTAGAATTAAGTATTAGAAGTGAAGCTGATAGATTCTGCTTTTTTGTTAAATCTTTCTCTTACCTTCCTGTAGGGCGTCCTTCATGATGGATGCCCCCCTGGGAGGCTCCAGGCTACAGGCCGACCTGAAGAAAGCCTCGACCTGCTGGCAGGTCTCCTCAGCTGGGTTCAAACCCTCCCACATCCCTCTGAACAGCCGCACCTTCTCCTCCAGCAGAGACACGATCTCTGTGTCCTTCTGTCTCAAGAGATCTGGTTGGAGGAGACAAGAGCAAAGAGGGACAAGGGGGAGGGAGAATATGAAAAAAACAGAGTGAGTACTGAAGGCATTAACAGGAAATAGCTATCTCATACATACACACACATATACAAAATATCTGCCTCTCACCTCTCATTTCCTTGGCTTTATTCTCCAGTTGTCTCTTATCATCTTCTGTCTCACTGGGAATCCCTTCATCCTCATCCTTCTCCCTGTCCAGAGAAACAAACATAACATATTGCTTCATTTGCTGAATATATTGTGACATATATAGGTGAAGTTGGAACAGTCTCATGTCATTTTTTGGATCTAGTCTAGTCTCTACTTATTCTTCAGGTATGCCAGTGTGGCAAATCCACTCTCACAGAGGGATGGAGATTGAAATTTTTAGTCAGATGAATTCGATTATTCTCAAACAAGAAATAAAAAAGTAAAATTATACAAATAAAAAGAATTAAATATTTCAACTGCTTCTGCATTTAAATGTCATGAATGCAGTCTTCGTCACGGCCCGTGCAATACCTCCACAGACCACCAAGGGGCCACGGAACACTGGTTGAAAACCCCTGATTTACATCTTTTAAAAAAACATATCTAGCTAACATGATTTATTAAAATACATACACATACCGTATATACAACATCTACATTTGTTCAAACATTAGCCGTCTGCTTTGCATTGTCTTGCTCTTCCCACTGACAACAGAGCAAGATGCAGATGCAAAGTCCACAAATAGACGGGCAGGACAAGCGGGAACTGAGAAGATGTTTTTGAATCACCTCCATTCCTGCCAATAAACTATATTGTATTTTGATAGGAGTCAGACATACAGAGGAGTGGGGGGGTGCTAAATCTCTCTCCTTCCCACTGGGCTGCCTTAGAATAATCCTCTGTGTATAGTGAGCTGCCCTTGAAGCCAATCCAGCACTAGACTGTCCCAGAGTACATCCTATCCCCAGGTAGGGAAGTACTAATCCTCCTGACAGCACGCTGCTCTGCTCAAAGCTCACCATATATTGCTATCTGGAGAAGCGGCCTGGGTCTAACTACTGAGTTACAAGGGGAATATACAGACATTATTCGATGCCAGTGCTGGATGTAAAGCACCCTGAAGGCAAAGCCGGCAGTGGAGGTTATTGGTTAGAGCAGCAGGTTATGCGAGGAGCGACACAGAACATCCACAATTGAATTTCTGATAGTGACATTTTGTGAAAAATGTGTTGTTACAGTCCATAAATAAGGTATTCTGGTGTTGTGGAGTTGTTGGTGTGTTGACACAAAAATACAGAGAAAGTTGAAATCTGAGTACTAATAAAATAAACTTTCAACTGTTTCAAATTGCAAATATAAATGAATACAGAAAAATAACAACGACAAAATTAAATAAACAAAAGTGAAAAAATCAATCAAAATTAAATTAACTCAACTTACACAGACTGCATCGCGTCCTGGATGAGTTGCATCCAGGTGTTACGTTCCTCCTTCGAGCTGGCCAGAACCTCCATCATCTCTGGCTTTTCAATGCCGGCCGTGATGAGGAAGAGGCCACGCTCTTCGTTAGCTACCTCCCTAATGATCAGCTTCTGGAGGGAGATGACAGTGGAACGCTGGTCCTGCAGGGAAAGAAAGAAGGGATTGGTGAAAACGACATGAAAGGCAAGAGAGGGGGGAGAAAAGGAAATAATTATGGGAGGGCCAAGGAAGAAAAGGGAGGAGGCAAGATAAATGGTAAGGAGGAGGAGAAGATGGGAAGGGCGTGAGGAAGGCAGAAGGGAAAGGGAGCGGAGAGGATGATAATAGACGGGAAGAAAGGGGAAAGATAAGGAGACATAATATTGAGGAAGAAGGGAAAGAAGCCGTTTGAGAAAGGCCAATAAAGGAGGGTGAGGACAGACAAACAGACATTAATTACTATTTGGTTTAATATTCGTATCCATATGAGAGTCAGCTGGCGGTTATAAGATCAAAAAGCTCAGCTGATACTCAGTACTTTTGCAATCACATGCATAGCCTGTGATTAAGGAAGTAAATGTTCACACCTTAATGTGATCAAAATAGGTGCAAATTGAAGTGCGATAACTCAGTAATAGCCCTAGATTATGCAATTATAAATAGATACATTAATGTAAATATCTTCATCAGAGTGTGCTGCCTCCATGTGCATTTCATCAATGGGTGAGCTTACCGATTACGCGATGCTTTAGGGGTGTAGCGGTATACACGTTTAGGTGTGTATTTAGGAAAAACATTACACAAAACACATTTCTTTTTTTGTCTGGATCTGCACTTCCTGGACTTCCAACTTGGAACTCAACTTGAATGATCAGTTTGATGCCAATACTGTGCAGTGTAGTCTTTGTCACGCAACATTAATATGCGAGAAAAGCATTGAAATATCCAAGTAAATTTGCAATAGCAACGGTGGGTGCAGGGTGCAAGCCAACAGACAGATGTTTACAGGAGAGAGGAGTTTTATTGTTTTATTACTAATTAATCATTATGCTGTTTACTGTTATTGCCATCGTTTACTAGAGTCAGTCTATTATTTATTATTGTTATTGACAAAAATTCTATCATACCCACATATAGGGATTTTCCCACATTTTCACAATCACTAAGACTTTTTATGCAGCAGAATCATATTTATTCTGTGCATGTATATGGTTTAATTACATTTTCCCTTTAATCGCAGAAAGAAGAAATACTCAGGCGTCTTGAATTGACTGCATGTAAACGTACTAACTGTCAATCATGTTACAATAACACACAAACTGGTTCATATCTGTTCTGTCCACCAAAAACTGTAATTAAATCCCCCGCGTAGTCCATGCATTCTCATTTCCTTCTTTCCCAAACATTTATCTATCATTTTATCACAGGAATATTTTAATGTGGGTAATCTATCAGTTCCTGTATTATTCTTGTGCAATCAACAGCATCAACTCAAATGTGGTAATTATAACACAGGCCTGGTAGTTTCCACTGCCATCTCTCAGTCTCCACACCATAAATGCTACAATCTGTGTAAGCAATGAAAAGGACCCAAAAGCTTTATGATTTGCCACGTTTGGGTCAGATGTTCAAGGCCGAGATCAGGTTTAGTAGGTGTAGCACACAAGCTACAGGCAAAACAATATTACACATCGTTAAGCAACCGGGCCTGTTAATTCTAAGAGCAACAATGAGATAGGAAAGTATGACGGCAACATCTCAGGCAGCGGTCATAAGATCTTTATTACTGGATGAAAGAATGGAGGAAGCAGGCAGGGAAGGAACAGCAGGAGGGACAGGGAAAGAACAGTAAATGAAAGCATCATCCTACCAGCATGGCGAAGACATATTTCTGGTCTTTCTCTTGCAGGAAGACAAAGACGTCTGAGAGTAGCAGAGCATGAATGTCTGAAAGATCAAAATACAGGAGGGAAGAACAGTTAAAAGTTAAGATGGACATTTGCCATCCATTTGGAGACAAATGCTCTCCATGGCCATAGTATGCAACATATACAGGAATTCTTGAAGCATCTCCTCACCTTTCAGTCTTCCCTGACTGTTCTTGAGCTGCAGCGCTCCATCATGGATCAACCTCCTCCTCAGCAGATCCTCCCTTGCAAACATCTGGCCGCTCTTCATCATCATGATGGACTTGCTGTCCATGCGGTTGTGAAATTCCTTCAGACGACGCTTCTTCTCGTGCTCGTTCACTTTGGCATCTACTGCCGCAATCACCTCCTTCACCAGCCGCACAGCCTCAGCTAGGTCCTCATAGTCATCCTCGGCCTCTGTGCATAAGAAGAGAGTCCAATTCTTCCGACTGTACTTGATAGATTACATTTCAATTTCAGATATTCCAGGAGAAACTGACAGAATTGATGACAGCAGTGGTCTGTGGGCCACACCAAACCTCAAGTCAATATGTCTGCTTGTCTGTTCATGTCTGGTATATTTTGAGGGGGGAATAATGTAGTATAATATGTTCCTCCTGTGGCTGTTGTTCTTCAGTGCTTCTGAGTACCAAAACACTGTGACTTACTGTGTGTGCACCGTGTTATTTCTGTTGGGTTTAGATCAGAGTCTGCAGGAGAGACTCTTCTTAAAGCAACTTGGGGATCAAGTTAGAGCTCCCCCATCCCACATAGAACTATAAACAGGCTTTAAGGAAGGATTACACAGAATGTACACAGTAGGGGGCCACCTGACGTGCTGTTTTAAGTCACGTAAAGATCATGTAAAATTTTTCCAAGTATGGCTTAGGCCTATTCTATTAAATCAAGATAGCCATCATATCATGTGTCATATCTTCTAAAAATATACCAGTTTGTGAGGATTACTAATTAACAAACTAATAATGGTCACCTCGTGATCAAAAGGTTGCCAGTTCGATCCCCCCGCCCGTCCATGTCGAAGGTCCCTGAGCAAGACCCTAATCCTGAATCTCTCCCGACTAGCAAGTGGCCCTTGCATGGTTACCTCAGCAGTCGGTGTGTGAATGAGTGTATGAATGGATGAATGAGAGGCAAACATTGTACAGCGCTTTGGATAAAAGCACTATATAAATGCAGTCCATTTACCACCCATTTATGTTGATTTATATGTGCAGAATGAATTGCATAAATGTAATTTGCACTACTTTGTGGAAAGTAGTGCGAATAGAATTTTGATTACACCTGAAAACATTAAACACATTCATTTATATACATTAAATTATGAAGTATCATAATGTTTAAGTTATAATGAAATTGTGTTACATGTGTTCTGATCTGGACTATGCGTCATTTCAATTAATGCACTGCCTCTGGGCTGTTTAAATAGAGACACAGTAGTTTACCCTTTGATTTTGAATAATCAATAAATTTGTCAAACTCAAATCAATGACCTGCAGAAACACACACCTTGTTAGATGTTTATTTTCAAAAGGATGGCGATATGGATTGGGATACAAATGGTTCCTAATGCGACGCATGTTTTCTAGATACACTTCTGTTTGAATATATTGTCAGTTGTTCCTTTCTTTCCTTTTGCCCTCTATTGAGGAACAGAAACGTCCTGTCATTATTTATTATAGTGTAGTACAGTAGTCAGTAAATTTAATAGCACCAGAAAAAGATGGAAAGACAGACAACCTCTCAAATAAACCTTTGAGGATGAACGACCGTGTGATAACTTTATGACTGACTCAATTAATTGCTTCCAGTTTCTCAAGTTAAAGCCAATGTTGAGCGAACCTTTTGTGTGCTGCAGCAATCTCTGAATCAGCACTGGATATTTTGTTATCCTCTGGGTCACCAGCAAGATGCATTCTGGGATACCAAGCCTACGCACAATGCTGCTGCTCATCTTTTTCTGAAAGAATAAACATAAAGCCACTTTAGTTAAGTGTTTGTAGACAAACATTCAACCCAAAAAAATCAGTCTCAAATTAATAGTCAACAACAAAGCGATACTAAAGCCTGATAAAAAACAATTTCAACAAAAGCACATGAGGTGTTGTGCTATTTCTCCAAAAGACAAAGAAAAACTGACAAAAAACATCTGCTTGATTTGTTAAATGTTGATTAAACACTGCTTCTTGAATCTACATTTACTTAGAGCTAAAAATAAATAAATAACTGTAGTAAATACAACTTACGAGAAAAATAATTTTCAGCACCAGACCTTAAAATGTGCATCGGTCACACAAAAGGGACAATGACCACCACTACCATAGAACCGTTACAAAATAAATCCAATATATTTGAGAGAATGCCAGTCTGACCTTGATGAAAGCTTTGAAGCGTTTGTCTTTGGCCAGAAGCTCCTTGTAGAAGTTTACGGCCTCGCTGTGACGACTGCAGAACTTGCCATAAACCTTCTTCATGGTTTCGGCGTTAAAACCTGAGAACTGAACCAGGATAGGACAGATTTGGAAAGTATGAACACTCCAGTACAGAAAAAAAAAGCATTCTTAACTTGACACATGTACACATTTATTTAATAACTATGTGTGTTTTCAAGCTATTAGGGCCCATAGTCCACCTTCAGTCCATCTAGCCATATATTCATCCATCAGTTATGCCAGAGGAATGTAGATTCAAAGTTTATTTAGAGGGATTTGATTATTCTCAAACAAGGACAAAATGAATGCATGTACATTTGTGTTAGCTGAGGATGAAGGGTTGAACTCATCTTGATTTTAATCTTTTGGACAAATTTTTCATGTGAAATAATTTGGCAGTCTGCATACTTCCTGTGACAATAAATTAATTCAAATGACCTGCAAAAGGAAAATGAATTACACCATCTGATTTGACAGTTAGAAGAGCTACAGTGCTGTTGTCTGACCTGGCTGACCAGTATGTCTCCTATCCTGTTGATGATGAAGCCTCCCTCTAAACTTCCACCGTCCTGCTGGCTCTCTCTTTTCCTCTCCACCAAGCGGAGGAGGTGCTGGGTGTGGAGGTCCAGGAGTTCGTCCAAAACAGGAAACACCTTCTCCACGGTCTGCAGCTCCAGTTGGACTTCCTTCTGCAGGCCTTTGCTATAAACTTCAGACATGATGCGTAGCGTCCGGATATGATGCATCTCCGTCTGCATCAGTTCTGCAGGATAGACCATAGGGGGATGGAATGAGCTAATATACAGCTGCTTTAGGAAAATATGAATGTTAATTCAACAGCCTCACGTTTTGTTGCATTACAGACTTTAAACATGTTTCAATTTAATTAGATGCTTTATAAGTATCAAAAAAAGTAGGATACATATATAAATACAAAAAACACAAAGAATACAAAAAAAAATTAAAAAAAAATTCAAATATGTCACTAAAAAAAACAAAAACATTAATGAAACAAATACTACTTGGTGTTTTCAGAGACCTTTAGGGGTCATTTGGTAAATTCAAGGCAAGTTATCTTTTATACAGATCTGCCCTCCATCAGGCCCGTCTACTATTATAACTTGATTGAGGGAGCACTGCAAAGACAGTTGGCACTCTGAGCAGGTTGTATACAAAGGTTTATTCGTTTATACACGAACACGGAACCGAACCTGTACCAGGACCTGAACCCGGACACGAACCCGGACCCGAACTCGGAACCGAACCCGAACCCCAAACCCGAACCAGAACGAGAACCCGAACCTAGTACCGAACCAGACCCCGGACCCGAACCTGAACCCAAATTCGGAACCGAACCTGAACCAGAACCAGGAACCGAATCCAAACAAGAACCAGAACCCGGAACCGAACCAGAACCAGAACCTAAATCCGGAACCGAACACGAACCAGAACCTGGAACCGAACAAGAACCCGGAGCTGAACCCGGAGCAGAACCTTGCATGAACACAAAACTGAACACTTACCAAAACCTAAACCCAAAACCAAACCCAAACACGAACACGGAACCGAACCCGAACCCGGAGTCGAACTCGGAACCGGACCTTGCACGAACCCGAAACCAAACACTTACCAGAACTGTACCAAGAACCCTAACTCTAACCCTAACCCTAAGTCTAACCCTAACCCTAACAGTAACAATAACTCTAACCCTAACCCTAACCCTAACGATAAACCAAACTCTAACCCTAACCCTCACTCTAAACCTATCCTAACTCTAACCCTAACCCTAGGTCCAACCCTAAACCTAACCCTAAGTCTAAACCTAACCCTAACAATAAACCTAACTCTAACCCTAACTCTAACTTTAACCCTAACCCTGAGTCTAACACTAAATCTAAACCTAACTCTAACCCTAA